>BLSH010424671.1:0-14849 GCA_018402905.1 Glandirana rugosa
TCGTTGTCCGTGCGATCGTTCGGGTTCCGTCCGGACCCGGACCCGGACTTTGTCCCGAAGTTCGGACGGACCAGAAGAACCCGAACTTCCAGAGGTTCGCTCAACTCTAGTCATTTTCATTATGTTTTATCTTTATGGTATATTGTAATATGTATGCATACATCTACTGGGTTGACAGTGGTTATGCGCACACACTTGTCTGTGTAACGCTTATATAGGAGGTTTTATTCTCTTCCCAAATTGGTGATTGGTCTTTGAGTTTATCCATATGGGGTTAACCTGAGACAGACACCAGCTGGTGAATTGATTTGGTGCTTCTTCACACACCACTGATGAGCAACAAAGGATTAACACATGTCACATGTATATATATTTGCACTTGACTGCTCACAGATAGAGGTTATGAATAAGCGGATCCTTTATCCGTGAAACGCGTTAACCTGTGTACACGGCTGTGTTTTGTCTGCCTGGATGTACTGTTTTGTTGGTTCACAAATAAACGGCTGAATTTTCCTTGCACATCGGAGTGCGGTCCCTTTTTGGATTATATATTGTTCAGGATAGCGGTCTCCGGACCAGCATCTGATTACCTGGGAGGAACTTCTCATTACACACATGGAATGGGTTCGTTTTCTCTCTTCGTTCAGTCTTCTTAAAACAAACCTAAAATACCTCTCCTTCACCAATGGGGTGTATGCCAGTTCCCTCAGCAGCTTCAGCATTGTTCCCACTATTCTTCCAGGGTTGGAATCTTCATATATCTTCATTGACTGGCCCAAGATGGCGTACTTCCCATGCAGGGTTAAATCCTCCTGGCACCAGGCTGCAGGTGCAACTCAGTGTACATTCTTGCAAAAACAGGAAGGTAAGAAGATTTACTAAGGCCAGGTTCACACTGAGCGCGGGAATGAAATGGTGCCAGTTCAGATGAACTGGCACCATTTCATTCCTGCATGTCAGTCCTGATTTCAGTGGTGGTTTCACAGGCATCTGTGCGGGTTTCTGCACAGATGCCTATGGAAATCGCACCTGTAAATCGCAAAAAGTAGTACAAGAACTACTTTTTGAAATCGGTGCAGCGCCGCAAGTGCAGCGTCGCACCGGTTAGGACAGTGCCATTGCCGGCTATTTGGCATGCAATTTGATATTTGAACCAGGGCTTAGGGTCCTTTCACACATACGGACCATTCATCAGTTCATCAGTTCCATCACATCAAAACGGGTGACGTATTCATCCATTTTTCGTCCGTTTTTTCATCCGTTTTTTCATCCATTTTTTCATCCGTTTTTTCATCCATTTTTTCATCCGTTTTTTCATATGTGGTCATCAGTTTTTCATCAGTTTTTTTAAATCCACTACCAATGCAAAAATGGATGAAAAACTGACCGTTCTTCGTCCGATCCGTTTTTTTGACGGATGAAAAATCATCCGTTCAAAAAAACGGATGTTGACGGAAGCGGATGAAAACGGATGCAAATGAATGATCATCCGTTGTCATCAGTTTTTCCATAGAGTTGCATTGATGTCTTTTTTTCATCCGTCAATGGATGGATGAAAAACGGACAAACGGATCGTATGTGTGAAAGGGGCCTAAAACTGGTGCACTCAGAATCTGGTGCAGCTGTGCATGATAGTCAATCAGCTTCTAACTTCACCTTGTTCAATGAAACTTTGACAGTAAAGTCGGGTTCACACTGGTACGACACGACTGTTGTATGACTGTTGATCCAACTTTGCCCTGCAACATCAGCCCTACTTCCACCTGACTTTAATGAACAGGATACAATTTTGCTCCAATTTTCAGATAGTCCGACTTGTACTTTGACCAATCAAAGCAATCCCAGTGTGACATAAATTCCTGGACAAAACATACATGTGTGGCGCAAATTTGAAGCAAATCCAGCTGTACTAGGAAGTCCTTATAGTCTTTTAATATAACAGTCATTGGCTGCGCTGAGCGAGAAAGGGGAGGTGAAAGAAAGTCCACTGTGTCAGGGCCAGCCGTATGCAGGGAAACAGAAGCAATCTCCAGGATATGTAAAATAAAAAAGAATGCAGGCATTCTAGACTGTAAAATATATTGTAATACACAATAATAAAAACTCACATTTTAAACTGCATTAATAGGCACATCTTTCAGGCTGTCTATCTGATGATGTATCCATGGTCTGCAGGCCAGGACGAATCCTTCTGCAGGCTAGGGCCATGGATACATCATCGGATAGACAACCAGAAAGATGTGTTACAAATATATTTTACAGTCTACACTCAGAGGCGTCTGCCAGAGGCGGCTCTAGGCTTTGTGAGGCCTTAGGCAAAACCTAGACATGACGCCCTACTCATGCCCATACTGGGAAAAATAATTCAAGTGATAAAAAAATGTAATTTATAAATTGCATATATTAAGAGCTTTAGGCCTCATACACACGGGCATCTGCAAAAAAATAAGCAAAACGCAGGGCCTGACGTCAGGGAAAAAAATTGCCGTTTTTCTCGGCGTTTTGCATTGACCTCAATGAACGTTTTTTCATGCTAGCTTTCAGCGGCGTTTTCTGGCTCTATTCAAAATCAATGGTTCCCTATGGGAGCCAATTGATTTGGATAGAAGCCGCACCAGCAGTCAGATCACGATGATCCGACTTGCGGTGCGACTTGTGTGCTAGGGGTCTTAAAGGGAAACCCCCGCAAAAAATTAGCGTGGGGTTCCCCCCCAAGAGCATACCAGGCTCTTCGATCTGGCATGGATTTTAAGAGGAGCCCCCACGTCGAAAAAACGGCATAGGGTCCCCCTCAAAAATCCATACCAGACCCTTATCCGAGCACGCAGCCTGGCAGGCCAGGAAAGGGGGTGGGGACGAGAACGCCTGACCAGGCGACCTTATTGAGCGTTTTGCTGGCTCGGAGTCAAAAACGCCATGACGATGCAGCTTCGGAACACACTGGTCCCACGCTCTAGCTACAGCTCACTAACGCCGATGCCCTCTACTGCTCAAAAACGTCAACATTTTTACAGGGCCATTGAATAACATGGAGAGCTGCAAAAAACGCCCAAAAACGTGGCGTTAAAAAAATGCCCGTGTGTATGAGGCCTTAAAGTGCTGGTGTCAGTACTCTCTATCTTGGTGCTGCTGGTGTCAGTGCCTTTTCCTGCTGCTGTAATCATCATGTCACAAGTCTGATGGTTAGGACAAGGAACCGATTTTGATCCGACTTCAATGATATTGAATGGGCTGAAAATGGACCAAAGTAGTGCAGGAACCTTTTTCAAAGTTGGACCGACTTGTGTCGGACCAGTTAAGACGATGCTCATAGAGAACCATTGATTTGTACATGACATGCGACATGTGCTCCAGAAGTTGAAGCGAATGTCGCACCAGTAGGAACCAGACCTAATACCTGGAAGCTGATTGGCTACCATGCACAGCTGCCCCAGATTTTGCACTCTTCAGTTTTAGTAAATCAACCCCAATATGTCTCTTCTGCAATAAAAACAAAAAAAACCTACCTACTCGCAAAATTTTTGTTACATGGGGAAAATTCTGTTTTAAGGCCTGATTCACATTTAGTGTAGCGGAAACGTGCGTTCCCACTCACAGTCTTTTTATTAGCAATTAGTTGTGTTTCCATGTGTCATGCATATGGCAGTGCATTCACTTGAAGGCCTTGTTCACATTTCGCATAGTGGGAACAAGCGGTTTTTTTTTTGAGTGACTAACATTCCTTTCCATGTGTTGCGCATAGGGGAACCTATTCATTTGAATGGGCTGTCCTATGTGTGTTTGTTGTGCCAAAGAAGCTCAAGAACCACATTTTGGCCCTGAGCCAGACATATTTTTACAGTCACATTTTGCGGCAATTTGTTTTGTGACATTCATGGCTAAACCTCATCAGGATTAAGGATGAATGGCACACAAACACTTTGCCATGTTTTTGAGTCGATTTGGGATCGCATGCAGAATCGCAACAGTTCTGCCCGGGATTCCAAATCACTAAGTGTGAATGGGGCCAAATGGGCTGCAGCTGTTGTTGCAGCAAAGAAGCTCAGGGGCCAAATTTTGGCCCTGTACAAAGATGCAGAGGAATGTTTACAATATAACCACTCACAGGCCTCACTGTTTATCGCTGTCCAACAACATTATCTTTGCATGCTTGAACACAACTTTTTCAAGCATTATGACAGATTCTACTAAGTGCAATGCCATGGTTGCCAATTTTTTTAATCCCATGTTCCAAGATGGAATTTAAGATAATGTGACAGGGCACATGCTCATTTTCCCAAATGCATTTTTTAAACATTACTTAAGAAGGTTTCACACTGTATCTAATTGTCACTCCATTGTATACAAGTCATCTGGATAATGTGGCTGTGAAGGGGTGGGTGACAGGTGCACCACGTTCTTTTTAAACTTAATGGGTAACAGATTGACTGCTACGGTTAGGGTTTCAAAAAATAAATAATATTTGAATTGGAGTTAGGCTTACTCGAGAGTTAGAGTAGAAATAGAGTTAAGACTGTGTTTAGGATTGATGTTTAAAGCTGAACTCCAAGCAAAAAAGCTCTTATTTAAATATATTTGTCAATAGCTACAGAGGCTAAAAATGCACCAAATTGATTGCAAACTCAGATATTACTTTATAAAAGCAGCAGTGACTTCATCACTGTGCTGTACATAACATATGCAGCCAGCAGAGCTGTGGGAGGGACCTAACAGACTCCACCCACTACAAGCTGCAGGCAGAAAACTACAGGAGGGGCGGAGACAAGACCAGTCTCCCTGCACAAGGAAAGAGAGCAGCAGTGACCGGTCTTTGTCACAGTATGCTATTGCATAAGGGCAACATTTAACACTGGATTGCTGCACAAATCTGGAAGAAGTACACAAAGCACACCACGATTTAAGAATGCCTTTTGTATTTAGCAAACATTTGCTTATCCCAGAGTTCAGTTTTGGGATAAACTGTGGTTTGGTTTGGGCTGTGGGAATTGTGCAAGTATGAATTGGAAAGCTGTGCTTTATGGCAACTTTACCTCTCAGTTTGCTTTGTTAAAGAGCTGACAGAACTGAGATCTTTTTTTCCCCTCTGCTTCAGATGCCATTTACTGTGCCAGTTCGTTCATATTTAATGTCTTTTATCTTTGGCCATTGGACAGCCAGGGATGATGCATCCTAGTACATGCAATTTGGTGTTGCATATTCCTGACACCCAGCACCAATCTCAGCAATTTACAAAGTGCAGTGGGGTTTATCTGCTAAAACTGGAAAGTGCAAATTCAGGTGCAGCTTTGCATGGTAGCCAATCAGCTTTTAACTTCAGCTTGTTCAATTAAACTTTGACAATAAAACCTGAAAGCTGATCACCAGAATCAACCCTAGTGTGTACTGCACTGTGCTTGCACAGACTTATTACGTCTTTTCATTTAAAAAAGTTCTTTTTTTCCATGAATATAAAATCTGTTCTATTATATTGCTTATGGGTTAAGCAAATATCAAGTCTCAGTCTACCGGGTGCATTGTGGGTGCCCCGCACATCTTTGAAGACTGCAGCCCATGTGACATGATTTTTAGCCGCCAATCATTGAGTCAAAGAATCTATTGTCCTAAGTGAGCAGTGAGATAATAAAAGGAGCCAATTTCACAAAAGTAAAATGTACATAGCTAATAGCAAATTGTGCATAGAAACATGGAAGTGAGGAGAGCACTTTCAATGTGAAATTTCATTTTGTTTCACCTCATTCACTAAGATAAGCGAAAATTCACTTTGTAATGTGAAAATTCACTTTGAACGTAAACTTGCTCTTCTCTAATCGGGGTCAAAGGGACTATTTTGATTTTACAAGGGGATGTTCCCTACGCTTAGTGAACGAGGGGAAGCTCTGCTGACTTTAGACATCAAAACCGCACAAGCAAAAATAGTTTTTTTAAATTTTCCTTGCAAGTGATTGGGTATTCTTTGCAAATTGAAAGCTCTCTCCACATCTACTAAGCTAAGAGAAAATTCCTCTGCAAAGGAACAGCCTTACATACTACACCACTAACTGCATACAATGAAAAGACTGCTTACATTATAAGTTGGTCTCTTTTAGAATAATTAAATAAACATTTAGTTATTCTAAAAAACTCCAACACACTCCAGCACAAATCTTGTTTCATTCTCTGATTAGTGCCCCATGCCATTCTGGGATCAAACTCACCAGATGGTGCTGACCACTTGAGCTTACACTGAGGTAGGTCAAAAAGCACTGGATCACAGCTCTGCTGTGTGTGGCAATTTGACCTGGGAAATCGCCACACCCGGTGGGGCTGTGACCCAGTGCTTTTTGACCTACCTCGGTGTAAGCTCAAGTGGTCAGCACCATCTGGTGAGTGTTGGAGTGGCACGGACTATTGCACTTTATTCATTTCAGGAGATTTACAGCACTTTAGCACTTTTATTGCACTTGCACTTTTTTATGTATTTGTATAGCACTGTGTATGATTTTGTAATTAATAGATTACACGTGATAAGAGGTTAAGATTGGGGCGCAGCTCTTATTTACCAACATTAATTCTACATTAAATTAGTGATGAACAAGAATTTCAGGCAAGCTGCTAAATAAACAAAAGACCTGCGCATAAAAAATTAATCATGGTTTTACCTGCCAAAGAATTTATCATTTTGGCCAGTCAATCCTTTGATACATACACACACACACACACACTCTGCTAATCTGAAACATTGCTCTGCTGCCATCTGGTTTACCCTTGGGGCCCATTTACACCTACGTTGGTCTCTGAAAAAGAATCTGTAGGCACAACTGTCAGGCATTCAGAAGAAGTTCTGGCACTGACCTCCAGTTACTTGCCCAACAGGGGTGCGCTAGTATGGGTACATGGGACACCTGCAGCTGATTTCTTTTGATCTCCCGATTGGTTTGACGAAGAATCCAATAGCTGTTCCGAAACGCGCCCGACCCCCATCACGTCACTTCCATGCGTTCCAAGCTGGTCCTGTCTCCTTCTGCTGACGTCACCTCCGGAATCTGCATTCTATGCCGGTCCCGGCAGCAAGGTTGACTTCTCTGACTTCCTCCATTGCAGCTTCCCTCTGCGGGTCGATCGGGAGATCATTTACCGCATTTGGACTACTTCCAGGATCCCATGGATGCCATGCCACTGGACTATCCCCATCCACATCCGATGTGTCTTTTAACTGCTTCCTTCTAGTAAGTGCTTTTAATCTTTTGCCGGGCATTAAAATAGTTTTTAATACTGCATTTAGAGGTGCTTGTTTTTCTGCACTGGAATGGGGGTTTGTGGTTGTGAGCATTTATTCTAGAAGAGGAGATTGGGGGGCGTTGTAATGGGGGGGGAGGATTTGTATTGGGCAGGGAAATTGAGGATGCGGGAGATAAGTGCTGGGATGGGGAAGAAGGGGGGATTGTGCTGGGAGGAGGGATTTGGGGGAAGTGTAGGAGGACTTGTGCTGAGGAAGAGGAACGTTTTGGGAGGGGGGGTTGGGGAGTAGAGGGTTTGTTCTGGGAGGAGGAGACAGGATTTGTGCTGGGGGGGCATGCAGATTAGGGCTGGAATTTTTTGGAGAGGAGGGAGAGGGGATTTGTGCTGAAAGGATAGAATGGGGAAGCAAATTGCTTGCAGGGGAATTGTTGCACTCTTCTGACCCCTACACTGTGCATTACACACCCTTACTCCTGCACTCTTATTATTTTGTACTGTGCATTACATACTCATGGACCCTGCTCTCTGTGTATTATGTGTCATGCCCTCCTTGCACCGGCCCTGGGGGGCTCTACGACAGCAGGAAGGGGGCCTGCTGCAAAACATGTAAAAGGGTCCCACTGCAGGACCATAATAAAAGGTCCCATGATGGGAGTAAAGGACCAAGGGGTTAGTGGAAAGGGCCCCAGGCTCTGGGACGAAGGGCCCCGGTTTGGGATCCTTCATGGTTTCTTGCACTGGAGCCCTGAAGGTTCTATTCATGCCTCTGACTGAAACTGTGAGCCTGGCATTTGACTCTGCAGTACTGCCCTCTTGAATGGGTCTCATTCGACAGTGGTACTGCCCACTATCTCAACAGGAGGAATAATGTTTGCTGCATTGTGAAGCAAAGCATCGTTGCTGTGGCATGTGTTCACCCCAAGTGGATGCCTTTGCAGCTTAACTGCTTCCCGACCGCGCGCCGTCTTTACACGGCGGCAGTCGGGGAGCCCTGCGCGAATCGCCGTAAATAAGCGGCGATTCGCATTTGGCCACGCCGCCCCCGTCGCACTCCTGGGGAGTGTGCCCGCGGCTCGGGCGGACCCAATGTCCGCCGGCGAGCCACGATGAGCGGCTACAGGGAAAAGAACGGGGAACCGCCGATGTAAACACGGCGGTTCCCCGCCCTGTCAGTGGGGCATGAGAGATCTACTGATCCCTGTCACTGGGATCAGTTAGATCTCTCATGCCCATGTTAGCCCAACCCCCCCACAGTAAGAACACACCCAGGGAACACTATTAACCCCTAGATCGCCCCCTGCAGGTTAACCCCTTCACTGCCAATGACATTTATACAGTAATCAGTGGACATTTAAATTTCTGATCGCTGAATAAATGTCATTGGTCCCAAAAAAGTGTCAAAATGGTCCGACATGTCCCCCCCAATATCGCATTACCGCTAAAAATCGCAGATCGCCGCCATTACTAGTAAAAAATAAAAAAAAAACCCAGAAATGAATTCTCACCATCCGTAAACGCGGCCACTTTTGCGCAAACCAATCAATAAACGCCGATTGCAATTTTTTTTATCGCAAATATGAGGAATTATATAATTCGGCCAAAAACTGTGAAAAAAAAATGTTTTTTTATTTTTTTTTTTTGGATTTGAATTTTAGCAAAAAGTAAGAAATTTGTGTTTTTTTGCAAAATGGTCGCTCTTCTTTTGTTTATAGCGGCGATAAGAAATGACGCAGAGGCGATCAAATACCACCAAAAGAAAGCTCTATTTGTGGGGAAAAAAGGACGCAAATTTTGTTTGGGTACAACATCGCACGACCGCGCAATTGTCAGTCAAAGCGACGCAGCGCCGAATCGCAAAAAGTGCTCTGGTCCTAAAGCTGCAAAACCTTCTGGTTGGTAAGTGGTTAAGGGGGGGGTTGTGATAAGAATGGGGTCCAACTACTTATTTTTACTGCTGCTCCCAACCCAAGTATAAACTAAGCATAAGGTTTCCACTCCAGTCAGCAAGGGATCTGTGATCAGAGGTACTTTCTTTATTCTATTTTCCTTTGCAATGTTTTTTATTGATATATATTAACCGCTTGTCGACCACTCTCCGCAGTTATACTGTGGCAAGGTGGCTCGGCTGCACAAATTGCCGTACCGGTACGGCGATTCGTGCACTAGCTTTTGTGGGCACAGGCGAGCCAATCACTTGATATCTGCCGGCTGTAGCGAACATTCCCCGCAGAGACAGAAAGGGGATCTGCTAAAGTAATCAAGGCAGATCTCAGTTCTGAGAGGGGATTACACTGAGATCGTGTCTTTCTGCTATGCAGGAAGATGGATCTCTGTGTTATCCCAGGCAGCCCTTCCCCCATACAGTTAGTAAACACACCCAGGGAACACAGTTAGGCCTCATATACACTGCTGCTGGTAAACGGATATTTAGGAGCAGTTGGGCGTTTTTTCAACTGCCCCTGAACTCTTCTCTATGCTATCTTATCAGAACATGTACACTGGGTTGTTTATAGTCGTTTCTAGGCAGTTGAGTTTAGAAGCATTTTTTAGAAAGCAAAATAATGCGTTCAGGACGGATGTTCAGAGGCATTTGAAATGCCAAATGCCTGCAACAGCTAGTAAACCCGGTAACTTGAATGTAACCGCGTTTCGTTTACAGCCGTTTTTAATGGAGACTAATTGAAAAAACGCTTCTAAATGCAAACGCGGCTAGACGCAGCTAAAAACGTCTAAACGCGGCATGTAAATGTAGCAAAACGGACGTTTTTAAACGTTGGTTACTATCTGTCAAGTTAGATCGTTCAGGAGAGGTTTTAAAACGTCTCGTGTACATTAAGCCTTAATCTTTTGATCGCCCCTGATGTTAACCCCTTCCCTGTCAGTATCATTAGTACAATAACAGTGCATATTTTTAGCACTGATCACTGTAATAATGCCACTGGTTCCCAAAAAAGTGTCAAAAATGTCAAGTAGGTGTCCGATCTGTCCGTCGCATTGTCGCAGTCACGCTAAAAATCACCATTACTAGTAAAAATAAATAAATAATAATATAAATGCCATAAATCTATCCCCTATTTTGTAGACGCTATAACTTTTCGCAAACCAATCAACCAAAAAACCATTGCCAAAAATATGTAGCAGAATACATATTAGCCTAAACTGATGAAGAGGTTTGATTTTTTTATTTTTTTTAAATGGGTATGTTTTATAGTAGAAAATAAAAAATGTTTTTTTCAAAATTGATGGTCTTTTGTTTATATCACAAAAAATAAACACCGCAGAGGGTATCAAATACCGTCAAAAGAAAGCTCTATTTGTGGGGAAAAAATACATCAATTTTATTTGGGTACAGCGTCAGATAACTGTGCAATTGTCAGCTAAAATAACGCAGTACCATATCACAAAAAATGGCCTGGTCTTTAAGGGGGTAAAACCTTCCGGGGCTGAAATGGTTAAAACAAATCTTTGGTCAAAATGTAAAATTATTATAATTATTTCTACCTTGAATTTCAATTATATCGAGCCTACTCCTATTAATCTGAATGATTTTCAAGTTTGTAAACTTACTTTGTGACGATCCCCATACATTTACTTCCTTGAATTCTGTGACACGTAGTCACTATGCCCTGTGAGTGCTGCTGTGTCACACATTTCACAGAGCCTGCCTTCTGAACTACAGAGATGCTGAGAGGAGGAGTTTCAGGAGGCATAGTCAGTTCAGAAATCCCGGCTTTCAAGAAGCAAGGTACCATGGGATATGTAGTCCTTAGAAACTGAAAGTAAACTGTAGAGGAGAAACTGCAAAGCTTTCTGAGAATCCAGGAAGCTGTTGAAAGAGATGACCAACAAATAGACAGAATTCACAAAATAAAAAGGGGATTTTTCAAGTAAGCTTATATTGGATTGTCAAAATTGACCATTGTTTGTATTATTATTACATCTGTAATATCTGGTGTTTAACCATGTCTTTTGAAAAAGCAAATGGTCTTTATTTCTCCAAGGTGGTCAAACAAAACAGCTTATATTTAGAAGAAACAAACAAAACAGTCCTTGCACACTGGTATAACAAAAAGCTTTGACTCCCCTCCAGCACAAACTTGTCCTACCCTAGAGTTTTGAAGTTCCCGCTTGCCCCAGAGGTCCAAAAAAGGGTCACAGAAGTCTAGCAGTATCTCAGCAGACAAACAGCCCACAACTCTGTCACACTGATTCCTTCCTCCATAACACCTCATCGACCTGCTGACTGGTTCCTGCCCTTTTCAGGCCTGTCTCACAGGTGGGTTTAAAGTGGCTGTAAGCCCTTCCATAAACCTAATAAAGTGACTAGCCTCAGGTGATACACAAAGGTGATACAAATTCTCCTACATAAGTTGTACCTGTCAATCTGCAGTCCTCTCTTTTCTACATCCATTGTAGAACTTATACAGCTTGTTTGAGCTTTTAAAAAGCAGGGGGTAGAGAGCTGAAATTAAACTCTGCAGAGCTCTGTGAGAGCTGATTGGAGGGAAGAGACACACCTCCCTTCACACAGCACACAAGAACAGAGCTGAGGCTGTCAATCACAGGCTGTGTGTCAGAGCTCCCTGCACTTACACCTTTTTATCTCTTGGTGCCAGGACAGCTTGTCAGAAATGACTCATGCAGATAGCAAAGGAACAAGACAGTAGAAGGAAATAACTCTTAGTGCTCTGGATTGAGGCCATGTGCACACTATAGAGGGATATGCTTTGTTCTGATTATAACCACTTTAATCCTAAGTACTCCAAAGCTGCTCTTTATCATCCCCTTCAAAAGGAGCACAACCCAAATAAGGGTTAGGTGTGATTACCATTCAGGAACCATCTTTGGCATCCTATACACCATGGGTGTCAAACTGGAGGCCCTCCAGCTGTTGTGGAACTAAAAGTCCCACGAGGCATTGCAAGGCTGACAGTTACAAGTACGGCACCCAAATCCACACCCCCTCATGCTGTCGGTCGCCAGTCGGGTCATTGGGCGGGCGGTCGGTCATCCAGACCCCCACTTACTTACCCCATCTAGCCATGGGCGGCGGCTTTCATTGTGTCTCCTCCTCCTCTGCATCATGGTGGCTTCTGCCATGCGTCTACTCCCTTCTTCTCCTAGACGTCCAATAGGATCGCCTGTCCTTTCAGCCAATCGGGTGACGAGTCTCAAGAACATATTCCTGATTGGCCGGGAGGAGGATCAGTATGACAATAGCGAATATTCATTCACTATTGTCACACAACTGGGTGGGCTCAAGGCGCAGTGCTCTGCGCCCCAAACTCACCCTTTTTTGAAGCTTATTAGAGCCTCTGGCTGTAATCACGAGCTTAAAAAAAAAACACACACATTGGAATCCATGCATCCGGTGACCTGCATGTAGATTAGGGGGCTGGACACATGGATAGCATGGGCAGGCCGCCACTGGGCAGAGACATGATGGGACTTGTAGCTACACAACAGCTGGAGGGCCACCAGTTTGACAACCCTGCTGTACACAATGCTGATGTTATAAAATGAAAGAATGAAAAATTGCTGTGCAGCTTTTTTTAGACTGTGAACTGATGTTGTATGCATTTTATTTTATCATTTGTACAAATATATTGTATATATATAGCCAGATAAACTTTATAGAATGTATTATATAAGGAAAAATAAATAGCTTTATTATTACGCAGGAAAGCAAGCAATGTAATAATTAAACTAGGACCAACAACATTACATGCTACACTTAGAAACAGAGCTTCTTTCTTTGGAATTGTTCTGGCTCAAGCACCATACACAGCTCTAGCTCATGTGACACCTCTAAAAACCTCGCAAAACAAAAACATGTTTACAACACTTGGCAAAACACATGATAATACGAACACCCTACATAGAAAAAATAAATAGCACTATTTTAATACATAGACTGGTTCTTGGGTTCACAGAAAGCCACAATACCACTTTAGTACATACCTTGCCCAACAAACTTTTGCTAAAACTAAAGGTTTGTTGGGCAAGGTATGTCTTCTTGCTGATGATACAAAGGTATGTAATAGGGTTGATAATCCTGGAGGCGTCTGTAGGTCCTGAAGGTTCAGGAGGGCAGTTTCTTCAATATGAAACCAAAAACTAACTGGATGAAAGATCAAAACTAATTCTAGAAAGTATGATTTTACTGAAAGGGTAATTGTTGCTTGGAATAAACTTCCAGCAGAGGTAGTGAGACAGTCAACAGTAAATGGCCTGAACAAAAGCTTGGGACAAACACAGATCTTTTATTTTATTTTATGTATCTATATTTATATATATATATTTTTTTTTTTTTTTTTTGAGTGCCACATACGTTTTGATATATTACATTTTGATCACTCCCCCCCCCCCCCCGGTCTGCCCCTTTTCCCCCTCCTCTTTGTAGGAGGGCCCCAGGTCTATGCCTAGTTAAATGTCCACTGAACTAGAGGTTGGATTAGCTCTGAGGAAGGGGGTCTGTTCCCCGAAATGCATCAGCCATCCAATAGGTTTTGGTCCTACGATGGGCGCATCTTGTTCTGATGAAGCATTGGTGTTTTATGCCTATTGATTTTTACTGTCTGTGAGTATCCATTTGTCTTGCGTGTTGGAACAAATCTGTCTGTCTATGGTAATACACAATGGTAATACACAAGGTGTTTACGCCCTCTTGTGTTTTTCTGCAGTTTAAACATAGATCTATACTCAGACAAAAAAGTTAACAAAAACAAAATAAATAAATAAATGAATCAATTTAAAAAAAAAAAAAAAACGGGCAGACTTGGTGGACTACTCTGTCTTTTTTTCTGCAGTCACAGGTTTCTATGTTTCTACCACAGAAAATGCTATAAAAGAGACAAGGCAAAGCAGGACCCATGCCTGATAAACCCTGAATTGCATGTTGAATTTGCACAAGCTATTTAGCCACACTGTGTATCCCAGCAAGAATCTATAGATTCCTAGGGCTGGGATTGACAGCTGTGCGCAGATAGCTGTGCGCAGATAGCTGTGGCCACTGAGCCCATACAGAGCAATGACAGGTTGTTGGTGGACGCAGCTATTCATGACTATTATTTTTATTATTAAATAGTGTTTACAATTATACATGGATATGAGTATGCCTGTTTTGCATGGGGGACAAGTGGTACTACTGACTGACACCATACCTCCCCCCGCCCACTTCTGTTTGCTTTGTAATAACATATTTTGCTGCATACATTATGCGTCCATTTACAGTATCTCACAATGGTGAGTACACCCCTCATATTTTTGTAAATATATTATTATATCTTTCATTTGACAACACTTCGTTTGTCTTCACCCGCCCCCCTCCATACCACAGTCAGTCATCATGGTGAACAGGGGGTACGTTTTGTCCGTATGAGTATAGGTACATATTAACATTTGTGATAAATTATTATTTTTATTATCAGTACTTATCGACGCAGGTGGTTGTTGGACAGTAACGAGACATACCCGAGTCACCGGTGTCGATAGACGCGTGTCGATAGACGCGTGTCGACAGTTAGGGTCGGGATCCTTAGATATCTAAGAACGACCCTATGTGTCACACCGATTTATCGAACACGTTTAAGTTGTACGTTAAGTCCCAAATAGTCCGTACCCAGGACGAA
>BLSH010424671.1:66764-138126 GCA_018402905.1 Glandirana rugosa
GCACACGCGCGCACGGGGAGGGATCCGCGCCCGCGACGTTGCCGTAAACAATGTCCCCGAAAGTTAGATGTCCCCGCTGTTACACTGATTAGCGTCACAAGGGTCACAAGTACAGCGATCGCTAAAAATCAGATCGCTGCACTATGTGATACTGTGACAGGGGGGTGACAGGTAGTGAAAGGGTTAACTGGGGGGCGATCAGGGGGCGATCAAGGGGTTAAATGTGCCTATGTGACCTGGTGTCAGTGTAGTGTTGGTGCACTCACATTTTTAGATGCTTCTTCTTCCTCTCTGATGTCGAAACGGACTTCAGGGAGGAAGAGGAGTGAACTTCCCCTGCCTCTGTTTACATTTACAGAGGCAGGGGAACATTTCATTGGCAGGGGCGATCTACAGAGCCAGGCCAAAAATCATTACCTGGCCCTGTAGATTGAAAGCCCCTGTAACAAATGCCGTTGCAGCGCCCGCGCCTAGGGAGGGGCACGCGCGCACACGGCGCGAGTTCGCGGCCGCCGTCGTATGACGGCGATTCGCGTTACAGCGCCACTTTGTCGCCGTCAAATGCCGATCAGCCGTCGGCAAGTGGTTAACCAAACTCAGCAGTCAGTTGGGACGGCAAAGGGGGGTTATATGCCAAAATTCCAACTTTTGCACTAAACCTGGTTGTAGTTTCCTTTTTGACCTGCATCTCACCTAGAATAAATAGTTTTTTCTGGGCTTTCTGTACAATTTCATATTTTTTATATATCTCAAACTGGAAAAAAGCAAACACTGGTTATAGTAGATAACCAGCATGTTATATAGCTCATGTATATCATGTAAAGCCCCATTGCCTCTACTAGGGTACAGTCAAAATGTTTACTGCATAAAGACTACATTAAGCAGAAAACACAAAATACCACCAACATTGCATAATGCCAGGTTCAGCAAAGATTTGCAGTGCTAAAGGAGTCTCAAAAGGGTAATAATTTATTAGTGCCAACACACACATGCTTGGCAAGTTTCCCAGCAGTTTTTGTTTGGCATTTAGGAGGTCTTACTCAATAATAGCCAAATACATTGGCCGTTACACCTTCAGCTTAAAGAATAGTGCGCTTTTGCCTTACTTACTGCTTGCTATACCCCAACGCCATTCTCATTATAAGAAGTTATAAAAAATGTCAGGCTCCTGCACACACTGCCTACAGCTCTGTGCCCATATCTCTGTACAGGCTGTAAGTTTCAGAACTGTAGATGGTGTGAATGGACTAGGAGTGTGTTAATCAGCACACTTGCAGTCCATTTAAACAACAAATTCATCTGCTGCTGTGGCAGATGGGACTTGCAGTTTAATTATTCACAGATCGCTGGGAATGAATGATGTGGCTGTGTGGGTGGATTTTAAATGTGAAATTCCAAATATGACAGCAGGTGCAGGGGACCCCCCCCTACATTGTTACAGGGAGGGGGGCTCTGGCAGCGGGAGCCATGTGAATAGTAGAATGTTCCTAAGGGTGAACCTATCATTAAAGTGGTAAAACACCTGTAAGTGTTACACTTACATATAACTCAAGCTGGGTATACACACTCAAAACTGACAGATTGCCATACTAACACAAGAGATGTTAGTGTAGCGATATCCTCCGTTGTGCCCCACCAGGCCAGGACACACTGATCAGCACTCATAGCCATTGACTGTCAGTGCAGTTCAGATGCTGGTCGTGAGCTCCGCTTCTGTCGGACAGGCAGCTGTACACACATACCGAATGTCGGCTGGCTCCTGCTGAACCGGACGATAGTCGGATTGTGTGTACCCAGCTTTAGTGGGCATGCACTTAACATAAAAATATCTGAGGCTGGGTCCACTTTAACCACTCCAGGTCCGCGCTATTGCCGAAATACGGCTCCAGCGCGGACCTGAAATGCCGGGAGGACGTCCATGGACGTCCTCCACTGCGCATGCTCCTGCGCGCCCCCTGGCGGCAGCGGCGGCGCGCGCGCGCCGCACGCTGCGCGAGCGTGCCCGTGGGTTGGGCGGACTCGATGTCCACCCGAGACCCGCTGATCACTTTCAGGAGCCTCAGAACGGGGAACCGCCGTTGTAAACACGGCGGTTCCCCGTTCTGTGACAGGGGACAAGCAGATCTACTGATCCCTGTCACTGGGATCAGTTAGATCTGTTATGTCCCGGCCAGCCCTGCCCCCCCACAGTTAGAACACAGCCAGGGAACATATTTAACTCCTTCACTGCCCCCTGCTGGTTAACCCCTTCACTGCCAATGACATTTATACAGTAATCAGTGGACATTTAAATTTCTGATCGCTGTATAAATGTCATTGGTCCCAAAAATGTGTAAAAAATGTCCGACATTTCCGCCCCAATATCGCAGTCCCGATAAAAATCGCAGATCGCCACCATTACTAGTAAAAAAAAAAAAAATAATAAAAATGCCATAAATCAATTCCCAGTTTGTAGACGCGATAACTTTTGCGCAAACCAATCAATATATGCCGATTGCGATTTTTTTTTTTACCAAAAATATGTAGAAGAATATATATCGGCCAAAACTGATGAATAATTTTTTTAATGGATTTGTACTTTAGCAAAAAGTAAAAAATATTGTTCTTTTTTGCAAAATTGTCGCTCATTTTTTGTTTATAGCGGCGATCAGAAATGACGCAGAGGGGATCAAATACCACCAAAAGAAAGCTCTATTTGTGGGAAAAAAAGGACGCAAATTTTATTTGGGTACAACGTCGCACGACCGCGCAATTGTCATTCAAAATGTGACAGCGCTGAAAGCCAAAAATTGGTCTGGGCAGGAGGGGGGTTTAAGTGCCCGGTAAGGAAGGGGTTAAGTTAATTTCGGATTCAACATTGACTCATAGAAATTCAGTGAAGTCATTAAAATTTCATTGAAATACAATAAAAAGTCTTGTCTGGCCACAAGCTTTTTGCTAGTGCCAGGATCCTGAAGCAAGGCAGTTTTTCCACAATCCTTTATCTATGAGTACTAATCAGTGAAAAAATAGTTATTCAGGTTTTTTTTATACCAGTTTATGACTCTAATGTTTTATTAACTTTGAGAAAACCTCTGATATCCCATTCAAAAATTGAATTTGGCACACTCCCTGAATAGACCCCAGATGACGGCCCATAGAGCCGAAACGCGTCGGTTTCCCCCATCTCCTGCCATTTTATGAGCTCTTTTTTACACTAATGGAATGTGAGTATTTTTAATCCTTGATTGCAATAAACCCCTTTTGGAAACTGTATCACACGATTGTGGATATATTTTTTCTCTAACCATCGCACACCGAATATCCTTTGGACGCGGGACGAGAGGAGCTGCAGACATACCCCCCTCCATCGGCACCCACTCCGGTCTGAGGGCACCCCCCAGGAACAGTGGAGTATTAAGACGACCCCCTGACGGCATCTGATGTTCCCTCAGTATTGGACCTCTCGTTTCCTGATGATCGGATGAGCAACCGCCCCGTTGGGATTAATACACCCGCGCATTTACCACTTCTATCTGGTAAGCTTACATCCATTTTCTCTATACCATAGAGGTTTAAGGATAACTGTCATTGGATCCAAAGATTTCCTTCTCATATAAGTTGAATGACTACCATTTGAATCACTCTTCACCTTCACTAATATAAGGCGCTGCATATGTGTTTTTTATAACCTGCAAAACTGTTTCAGAATTATCTTTATAATACACCGAAAGATATATCTGGATTTTTATAGTTTATAACTTTACCTTAAGTTAAGGTTCACACTACTGTGATGCGACTTTGATGCGATTTACAGTGAAATTTTGTGGTATGACATTGATGCGACTTTGCATATTCTGTGGAGCCAAGTCGCACTGTAAATTGCACCAAAGTAGTGCAGGAAACTTTTCTTAATTCGCACCATTCTCAGTTGTATTGAGTAAAACGGGCACCAATGGAAAACATGGGATTTCCCTTGTCAATTGACTCTGTACCACCCAGGTCACATCAGTGTGAACCAGCACTAAACCGATTGTATTCCAATATCTAGACAATTAACAATATATATTTACTATCCAATATAGGTGTGTAGCCTATTGGATTAGGGTGTGCACCCCAAAGCTCAAACATGCGTGCGCGTGAATGTATGCGTAATATACACACACACACACACACACACACTCTTATAAATAAAGGTAAATAACATTTTATAATGTATTAAAACGTGGATGATATTAGTAGGGCAGTGGACGTGTCAGTAGTTTTTTATTATTATTATTTTAGTATTGTATTATTTTTCACAATTATTTTAGGGGCCCCATTGGGATGGCTTTGGTCAAATATCAGCAGGGGGAATCTGCGCTGCACGGGGTGATTAGGGTGTGCCCAGGCACACCTGGCACACCCCAGCGCACGCCTATGCTATCCAAGCATCCAAGCTCCTGGACAGGAAGAGTATGGTCAATAAAAAATATATTTTGCTTTGAATGTGTGTTTTGAAATATTGCCTATTGAAGTTACGGAGTAGTAGAAAAAGTGAGCAGTATATTCATTTTTTTTAATGGATCCATACAAAACCCTAATCTAGAAGTGCTTTACCAAAGAAGTTTCCTAAAGGCTGCTCAACTTGCAAAGACAGCATATCAACAGACACCTCTTAGCAGTTGACTGCATTTACTGGCATCCAATAAAAAAAACAGACCAGGAACAAAAAAATGAACAGAAGGGCTACATAACTGTTGAAATAATAATAACAGACCCATGAAAGAATTAAAATAAAAAGGATAATGTATGAACAGGAGGCCTTATTTGTCAGTTAAAGATCAATTGGTAAGGAGAAGCCACATCTGTGGTATTGCTGCGAAATCATCCAAGAAGAATCAATGGGAAAGCAAAGTTGTTTCATCCTCCCTACCTCATGTAATGTACAGAAATAGGGTTAGATTGTAGTAAGCTTGGTAGGTTTGGGGATCTTTGGTGATCAGTGCTTCCCTTGAGTCCTCTGGAGCGACTAACATATTTGGTGGGGCCTCTTTTGACGTCACTTCCTCTTCCTGGAACGCACGCTGGAGGGCAAAGCGGCAGTTTCAGTTTCATTTTTGATTTGAGCTCAAGTCTTTCTATTTTAATGTAAGTGCTTTACTTATTTTGTGCACATTTAACAAAAACGAATACACTATGAGGGCTTCCCTATTCTCTTTTAATGGTTGTGCCATATAATACCTTCTGTTACCGAGCACCTAGGACAGAGGACCTTGAGACCACACAGGTGAGGGACCCAGTCTTTGGACCTTAAAGGAATAGGGGAGCATTAACTTTAACTTCCTGAAGGGGGACCCAACGCATGACATACCGGTGGAAAAAGCACAGTCTGATTACAGCACGTTTTTTTTGTATTTGTATTTGTTCACTTGGATTGATTTATTGCAGTTGCACAAATATTATCGAAGATATTATTGCACATTTGATATATAGTGTATACTAGCGCAGTCTAAAAAGACTTGCTTATACGATCAAGAAATTATTTGTCTGAATGACAGCAGCTTTTTGTTTATTTTATTTTAAAAGGTTTTTATTGCGTTTTATACAAAAAAAAAAAAAACAGAAATCACCATAAGAAACATACAAGCCTCATACATATTGGCAAATGTAGTTGAATTTACCTTGGCCTCACAGGGCCAAAAAAGTGTCAATGAACATGGCAGAACTCAAATTCACTTACAGTTAGCAGGCAAAGACAATCTGGAGGATGCAAAATTCTACTTCCCCACACTCTTTCCCCCTTTAAGGTATCCCCTGACCCACCCCTAACGGGAGCAAGCTGTGTGCCGAGAGGCACCAGAAAGGACTAACAAGTTATCAGATTTCCTCCTGCGACAGCAGATATATATTGTCACTTAGTGTACCAAATAGTGACCTGTAGGCCTCGCGCAGCCTGGTAACCCCGTAAAACTAATGACCAAACCCCAGTAATCAGAAAAAGGAACAGAGAAACCAGACAATTAACTTATTACGTAAAGGGACAAGCCCTAGAACCCAACCACAGTCTCGGGGTTTGATGATGCTGGTCTAGCACTAACACCACGGCAAGAGCCAACATGATGAGGGAAAGCTTGAAAGAACCAAAGTATCAAAAGAAAAGCAGAAGAAGGAAAAAAAGGTAAGGAGAAGTGAGAAAATTAGAAAATTAGGGCACCAGGGAGCTTAGAATAAAAGTGAGACACAATTAGTTCATAGGGGTAAATATCCGCTTTTTGTTTTTGTTCAAGCTTTGTTAATGCACACACACAATCAGCTGTGATATGTTATTATATTTAGAAAAGTAATGACTGAGTTTGCGATGGCATTTGATGTACACATAGTGGATTTATATCCTTTTTTGCAATTAAAGAAGAACTAAAGGCAAAACTTTTTTTTTTACATTTTGGATAGTGTAAGGGAGGGTTTAAACCCCTGTAAAGTTTATTTTTGACACCTGTGTCCCATTGGAGACATTTCCTTTCACTTCCTGTCTTAAAGCCAGAACAGGAAGGGACAATCCCTCTAAAGTGAGGGAATCCTTGGTTGTCACCTGGGTCACCGGAACTAGTGTCTCTGTTGGAACATAATTTTCCTGTTCCGATGTCAACCCAAAATTTGGATTTTTTTTTACTTTCAATGATAGTGGTTAACAGGACAAATAGGGGTTGATTTACTAAAACTGGACAGTATAAACGCTGGTGCAGCTCATACATAGAAACCAATCAGCTTCCAGTTCTTTTGGCCAAATGCTTAATTGAGCTTGGCTATCTTAGAAGCTGTTTGGCTTTCGTGCGCAGCTGCACCAGATTTTGCACTCTCCAATTTTAGTAAATCAACCCCACAGAGAGAGTGACTCATCCTAAAAAGGGCACAGACAGCATTAAATCAAGGCAGGTGCTCTAAGCCCTCTCCAAAATTTAAAAAAAAGAAGACGGTGTTTCCTTTGGTTATACTTTAAAGAATATATTTAAATGAAGATTATTGTTCCTGGAGTTCAGTTTTAAGTACTAACTTATATCACTGAGATCTACCTCTATATTTACTTTCACTTTAAGGCTTCATGCACACAGGACGTCAAAAAAACGTCCTAAAAACGTCAATAGCTTATCAGTGATTTTTACAGCTTTTACCAGCTGCGTTTTTTCAAGTTTTTTCGCGTTTTTAAAGAGCCAGTGTTTATTTTTTCTCAATTGATCTAAAACGCACAAAAACGTTGGGGATTGAAGTTTAGCCGTGTTTTTGAGCATTTGAAAGTTTTTACAGCTGAAAAACGTCTCTCAGAACCCTGTTTTTTTTTTTGCAGATCAAAAACGTCACTGCTAAAAGCAGTTGATAACAGCCTATGTGTGCATGAACACATAGGATAACATGATGGAGGGTTTATTGACTGTAGGAAAAAACATCTGCAGCTATAAAACATCTGTTGTAAAACAGTCAAAAAAACGTCCTGTGTGCATGAGGCCTAAATAGTTTGTTTGGGCCAAGCTGGTCCAATCAAACTATTTTCTTTACTAATAGATGTGCCTGCTATCGGTGCTGTATACATTTTCTACATACAGTATCTGCGGTACAAGGACTTCCCGCCTGTTGATGGAGCAAAATTGAGTTGGTCTGAGTGCTGCTCAGCCATTCACAGGGACCCCTGTATATTTATGAATTAATTTAAGCCTTATTGGCTGAGGTGGAGAGGTGGACAGATGATGTCACAACTCAGCCAGTCAGAATTAGCCTTGTATTCATTGATAAAATAGAAGACTTCCTGTGAATGGCTGAGCAGTGCTCAGGCCAACTCAGTTTTTTCTGGCAGCAGTTGGGAAGTCTCCGTACCACTGTCGGGACACTGTGTGTAGCTGATGCTCCATACAATTTAAAGCGGTAGTAAACCCATCCATTTAACAGTTTAAAAACCAGTTCCATTTCCGGCACGTGCCGGAGATGTAACACTCCCATTGGTTGTGCTCTAAACCAAACTGTCAAACCATCCAATGGCTGGTGTCATAGCTGATCACATGTGCAGCATCGTGGCAGTTGTAGATTAAGCAGAGGCCAAGATGGCAGCTTCCTTGGCTGAAAATGATCGGAGGGTTTACTACCACTTTAAAAAGGGATGATACCAGGCGCACCTATTATACAAGGAAAAAAACAAAACTACTATACATTCCCTTTAAGATTTTAAAACACATTGGAATAACATATAAATATGAGACTTTGGAAATGAAACAAGAAAATTCTATATAATGTGTGAACTGGGCATATGGTAGTCAATGTTAAATATGATCAGTGTGGGATTTACCCTGGAAAAGTAGTGCCAAGTTTTCTTTAACTCAATCAAATGCACAAATAAACAATACCTTGTCATTATTTATTCAATGTAATCATTTTGTATGGCCTGAGACCCATATTTGTTTTCATTGGAGCATGTGAGAATAGTGTGCCTTAAATATTTTAGCTTCAGGTACAAACAAATTTTGTTTGACTAGAGTGATCAATGTACCTTCAGAAACGTACCATTGCAATATATGTCATGTATTTATTATACAACATATTCTGTTTGCAGTACTTTTTACTTGTAATGGAGATATAAATGTTCAAGTTTCACTTACCAAAATCACTTGTTATGAGAACAAATGCTGGAGATTTAATTCAAAGGTTGCTTTTCTGTGTACTTTCAGTCCTTTGAATAACTATAACGTTTATTTTGCTTACATTATAAAGGCAGTTTGGCCGGAGTATTCTAAACACAACTGGGTCATAAGATTTAGGCAGTGCCAGAAATGACTGTATGCTATAGATTTACCTCTATAAATTGGTCTGTTATTTGTTATAATGAAAGTGATATGGAACATCATATACTTCCGTTCTCAGGTTATTGAGAATTTACAATGTTGAATGTAGTTGTTCATCTGATCTCTATTTCCATACTGTTTACTTACCATACAGCGAAGTACACACATGAGTACACCACCTTTAACTTTATAAGGTCATTGATTTAACAACAATACTTTAAGTTTAGATTACAGCAGTAAAGAAAACATGCTTTTATTAAACATGCTCCATTGTTTTTAGAATGGGGATTACAATGCAGCTTAAATGTTCATGTTAAAACATACATACGTTGAACCTTCGGTTTACAAGACTGAAAAGAGAAGCACTTCTACATCCTGTCTTGGAGATGGGGAGAAACGAGAGGTATCATTGAACACTATACAATGTAAGGCCTGAAACAACCATAGCACTGACGTTCACTTTTTGAGCTTAAGAGCCACAATTAAATCGTCCTATCAGAATAAATCAATACAGATAACTTGTTATCACAAGGGCAGAGCACAGATAGCATGAGACTGGGACTTTTCACACACTCTCCCATACTTTACTTAGTATCAGGCAAGTTTCAATAGAAACCGGCTGACATTCGGCTCATGTGTACGGCAGCCGGTCCAACAGAACTCAGATAGCTTCTATTGAAGGGGCATGACCAAATAAGGTCTGCTGATAGGCATCCGATCAGTGCTCTCAGTCACTGGCTGAGAGTGCTGATCTGGAGCTTAGCGGGGGAAATTGCTATAGTAACATTACCTAATTAGTACAGCGCCTCCTCCCGAGCTCTTCAGTTTTATTCATTCAGTCCGTTGGGTTTAATGGGAAAAAAGTAACAGTGTGTACTAGGCTTTAGGCTGAGTTCACCCTGCCGTGTGGATCAGCTCACAGCAAGTGACCGGTGCGTCCCTATTCACTGTTTCAGGTCCGATTTCGGTCTGAATTTTTGGCTGAATTCGAACCTGAAACAGACCAGAAGACGCACAGCTGTCCCGGAGCTGTGTGAACCGTGTCCATTGAGAGCTGGTCACAATCTCCTGACATGCAAATTGGATGCAGAGAAACCCGCATCCAATTTGCTATAGTGTGAACCTAGCCTCAGGCTTCTGGTGACCCATATCTATTCTACGGTAGTTATAACTATACCTCCATATATATATATATATATATATATATATATACTGTGTATATATATATATATATATATATATATATATATATATATATATACTAGATATGGACAAAGCGTCCAAAATAGACGGAGCTACAGAGGGCTAGAACACTCCTCACCCAACTGCAGGACCCAGATACAGTTAAATCGGAGTTACACCCAAAAATGGAACTTCTATGAACCTGATTCCTCCCCCCCCACCCCCCCGGTGCCACATTTGGCACTTTTCAGGGGGGAGGGGGGAACGGATACCTGTCAAAACCAGGTATCTGCTTCCACTTCCGGGGAAAGATCTTGTGCGGCAATCTGCACAATGTCCGGCCCTCCCCCCCCCCCCACATACGGGTACCAGAAGACAGCAGGGACCATTCAGAAAGCGCAGCACAAATCGCTCATGCACAGTAGGAAACAGGCTGTGAAGCCGCATGGCTTCACTTCCTGTTTCCCTTGTAAAGATGCCGGCACCTGCACCCGGAGCCAATGGAAAGGTCGGCTTCGGGTGCCGACATCGCAGGCTTCAAGGACAGGTAAGTGTCCATATATTTAAGTCAGCAGCTACAGTATTTGTAGCTGCTGACTTTTAATTTTTTTTCACCCCAGCGGAATTCCGCTTTAATTCCTATACAATCATATCATTGTTCAGGAACATATGGATCAAATGATGAGTAATGTTGATTTTTTTTTTAACACCTACATGTTTGGTTTGCCTAATAACCCCCTTCCCCATTGGTAGGATGCTCATAAGCTGAGAACAACATTATCTTTAGGTTTCATGTAGATTGGTTTACTGTAAACGCTGTTTTTCCTGAGGAACGTCAGTGTTAAAAACTGCATTTTTAGGTGAGTTTAGCAGCATTTGGTGTTTGGGAGTTTATTTATTTAATTGGCCAGAATTTTAATTTATTCTGGCTATTAAAAAGTGTAAATGCTGAACTGCTAAACATGCCTAGCGTTTGTTTAGGTGCGTTTGGATTTTTTAAGACCAAAAGCTCCTCTCCTGTGATTCTTCTGCTTTACTGCCTCTAAACTCTGCTGCTCCTAAACTTGGGTAAAAGCCTATGTGTGCATGGACACAGAGGCTTTTAATGAGTTGAGTTCAGGAGCTTTGGCAAAAAAAAGGAGAGTTTAGAAGCAGCAGTGTGCACGAAGCCTTATGAATCACATGTGAATGTTGGAAGAGCAACAGCATAGTAGCTTTATATACTTTATATACTATGAACTGTATGTATGCATTATACCTATCTATACAGCAGGTGGTGCTGTAGTATTATAGTGTATAGTTGATGTTTATCTATGATATCATGTAATGGGAGGAAGTACTGTTTTTCCTCTGTGTGCACTTCTATCCTCCTTGTTCCTGTGTTATGTTCCTAATGCTGTTCCATGATGTAAGCCATGTTCTAACATTCTCCATGAAAGTAAAGCATATTCTTTGCAACCAAGAAGCTTCTAGCATTATATCAATACTCTGTAAAATAGGTTATGGGCCCAGCGCATCCATCAAGCACCCAGGCACTGGAAGGAATTCTACAGTGAGTCAGTACTGTGTGCAAGCTGCTGAGAGATGGCAAGTGATTCAGATGTGAAGTTTGCAATAACAAAGCTGAACAATGCCAATTACTAGCTATGAAAATTTAAACTACAAATGTTTCTCAGCAAGGATGACTTGTGGCAAGTGCTGAACAGACAGACCCACAGATGGAGAGACGGAGGCATGGGACAGGCAAAAGAAATTATAGGCTTACTAGTGGAAGATGACCAGCTTATATACATATGAACAAAGAAAACGGCCAAAGGTATGTGTAATTCATTTCAGAAACTGCATGAGCATTCAAGTCTAAACGGCAAGCTATTTTTGCTAAGAAAATTGTACAAAATGAGACAAGAAGGCCAGAAAATGTGTGACCATATGAAAGCTATGCTAGAGATCATAGAGCAGCTACATGCCATTGGAGAGGACATCAAAGATAACCATATTGTGTCCCTGCTCCTCTGCAGCCATCCAGATACATATACTGCTCTTATTAATACTTTAGAAACCAGACCCGAGCAGGAACTGACACTAGAATTTGTCAAAGGGAAATTAATCGATGAATATGACAGAAGGAAACAAAATATGTACCATGATGACAAAGCTCTGAAGATGTACAAAGGCACAAAGCATAACAAAGAAAGCAGAGCCTATTTTGCTGTAAAAGGACCGGTCACTTAAAGAAGGACTGTTCTATCTGGAAAACCGAGCAGCGAAAGCTAGAGCTATCCACAAAAGGAAACTGCAGACAGATCATGGAGCGGAACCTTTAAAGTGACACAGAGTGGCAAGCCACACGGCTGGTGCAAGCCACATAACTAGTGATGAGAACCTTGGCTAAAAGCGAGAAAACTCACACAGCTCCAGGCTATTAAGGTCCACTTCATTACCATCCAAGCTCCCACTAGTATGGGTGTGGTGCTGCATAGACAATGAAAGTGAAAGAGACAACTGGATGCCCGCACTCCGTACAACGCCTTTATTGAAATTTCCAATTAAAATCCATGTAGTAACATCACACTAGAACCTGGTAGGCAGACAAAAAGGCTGACATGTTTCACACCATGGTCGAGTGCTTATTTATAGCCTAGGCTATGAGTAAGCACCTGACCATGGTGTGAAACATGTCAGCCTTTTTGTCAGCCTACCTGGTTCTAGTGTGATGTTACTACATGGATTTTAATTGGAAATCTCAATAAAGGCGTTGTACGGAGTGTGGGTGTCCAGTTGTCTCTTTCACTTCCATAGTGATGAAACCTTCTTCACAAACATTGATTACAGTGCAAAAGAAAAAGTTTTCCTAGCAAACGGGAAAGGCATCACATCAAAAGGTAATGGCTAGGGCTTCCTGAACTGCATTACACCACAAGGCAAGCACAGTATACTTGTAAAGAAAGTGCTGTATGTTCCAGAACTAGAAGGCAGCCTTCTATCAGGGAAAAGTCTTGCAAACAATGGGCTCACAGTTAAATTCCAGGGTGATGAATGCACAATTCACAATAATAAGCAATTCCTTGCAAAAGGAAAACTGGGTGACCACCTATACAGGCTCATCACCGCAGAACAGCAAGCCAATATAGTTTCTAATGATCTACACAGCAAATGTATTCACTTATGGCACAGGCGGCTGGGGCACAGAAGTCCAGAAGCTATACAGGACATTATAAATAGAGGCTTATCAGAAGATTTGACAATAGAGCCTTGGAACTGCTCATGAAATGCAAGTGCTGTATAGAAGCAAAAGCCACACGTGCTCCCCTTCCACAGTCGTCTCAAAAAAAACGACCTGCCCCCTACAACTCATACACAGTGATGTATGCGGTCCAATGAAAACTCCCAAGTCAGGGGGGAACAGATATCTACTGACTTTCATTGAAAATGATTCCAGGTACACAACCACTTATCTGATGAAACACAAGAATGAAACATCAGAGAAACTTCAAGAGTTTGTTGCCACGTCTAGCAAAAAATTCCAATGCAAACCAGGAATAATAAGCACTGATAATGGGGGAGAGTACATAAGCAAAGAAGTGGCCTCATATCTGAAGAGACCAGGAATAATACTCCAGACAACCATGTCATACACTCCAGAACAAAACGATGTAGCAGAAAGAAAAAATCACACTCTTATAGAAATGGCCAGGTGCATGTTGTCGGATGCCAACTTACCTCACAAGTACTGGGGAGAAGCAGTCATGACTGCAACCTACCTACAGAACAGACTACCCTCAAAAGCCATTAAAAGTACTCCATTTGAAATGTGGCATGGATCAAAGCCTAGCATAGGGCACATCTGAGTGTTTGGATGTAAAGCACATGCCTATATTCCAAGTGAAAAGTGATCCAAGCTGGAGAACAGAGCCATAGAGGGCATTCTAGTAGGCTACAGCAAGCAAACTAAGGGTTACAGAATCCTACACCCAAAGACTGAAAAAGTGACAATAAGTCATAGTGTTTATTTTGATGAGAGCCCATTACCAGAAACACTGATCCCTGAAAGCTAGGAAGTGAATATGCCAAGCAAACCAGAAGAAAAGGTCGATTAAGGCGAATCTGTGCAGGAGTCAGAACAAGAGGTGGAACTCACAATACCTAAATCAAGTACACCACCAGATTCTGCTGAACTACCTGAAGTCAGAAGATCCACTTGGACTACAAAGGGGATACCACTCCATAAGCTGTTGTACACTGTTAAAACACACAACATACTTGAACCAACATCCTGGGAACAACTGCCAAAACATGAAGCCAATAAATGGAAAAAGGCAGCAGAAGAAGAATTAAAGTCACTTCGAGAAAATAAAACCTGGACACTCACAGAGCTTCCTCCTAACTGTAATACTATAGGAAGTAAGTGGACATTCAAAGTAAAGTCAGTTGCAGGAGGGAATATCCAAAAATACAAAGCCAAATTAGTTGCCAAGGGTTACTCCTCCCAGAAATCCGGTGAAGATTATGATGAAACATTGGCTCCCATCGTAAAACACTCTACCATCCGAGCGCTTCTTAGCATTGCAGCCAGGAAGGGCATGCAAATGAAATACCTAGATGTTAAAACTGCTTTCCTATATGGAGACATTAAGGAATATCTCTACATGAAGAAACCACAAGGGTTTGAACAAGGAGATAACCTTGTGTGTAAACTTCAGAGGAGCATCCATGGTCTTAAGCAATCTGCAAGGATGTGGAATGAGGCAGTGAATGAAGTACTTACCAGAGAGGGATTCTCAAAAAGTAAAGCAGACCCCTGTCTCTACTCCAAGAATCAAGGAGACAGATGGATATACATCCTTACAGGCGGTCCCCTAGTTACAAACATCCAACTTGCAAACGACTCCTACTTACAAACGGAGGGAGACAAAAGGAAGTGAGAGGAAATCTCCAAATGGGAAGGGAAATTCACTCCTGTAAGAGTTATTATAGGAAAAAGGTGTCTCCATTGAAGCTTTATCACCAAGGTTTGTTTCCACAACAACCCAAAATTTTCAAAATCCAATTATCATTGGTACAGGAAGTGAGGTGAAATCTTCTGAACAGAAACATAGACAGCAAAACAAACATTACAGGGGCGTTAACCTTTCCCTGTGCTATCCAAAAAGCTTAAAAATATTTTTTTGGCTGAAGCTACACTCAAAAAATGTACCTAGTTCCCACTTACAAACAAATTCAACTTAAGAACAAACTTACAGACCCTATCTTGACCGCCTGTATCTATGTTGATGACATTATAACTTGCTTCAAACAAGAAGGGGATTACAATGAGATAGGTCACAAGCTGAAAGAAAATTTTGAAATCAAAGAGCTAGGGAACATTAGCTACTATTTGGGAATCCAAATAGAGAGAGAAGAAGATGGAAGTTATCTTCTCAACCAATCTCAGAAAATCTCAGAAATCTTGGAACAATTCCATATGCAAGATGCAAAGGAAGTGAAAACTTCTATGGAACCAGGCTTTCTAAAAAGCAATGAAGCAGAAAACCTGCTACTCAACAATGACATGTATAGCAGAGCAATCGGTAAGCTGCTATATGTTGCCCCTGTGACAAGTCCAGACATAGCCACAGCAGTGGGCATACTATGCAGGAAAGTCTCAGCGCCCTGTCAGTATGATTGGAACACAATAAAAAGAGTGATGCAGTACTTCAAAGGAACAATTCAGATGAAGTTGTGGTTACCAGCGGCACCAAATCCAACACTGGTCAGATATGTGAATGCTGATTGGGCTGGGGTCTGTACAGACCGCAAATCCACAAGTGGATTCATCTTCCAGTATGGTGAAGGAATCATAAGTTGGTCTAGTCGAAAGCAAGTAACTGTTGCTCTATCTTCAACTGAAGCAAAGTACATTGCAGCAGCATACGCTTGTCAAGAAGCGATATGGATTTGTCAACTTTTTGTGGACATTGGGATAGACATGTCAAAACCAATTTCTATTTCTAAAGACAACTAGGGTTGTATAAAACCTACGCAATCAGAAAGGGTCGATCCTAAGACCAAACACATTGATGTCAAGTATCACCTACTGAGGGACAATCAAGAGCAAGGTGTTATTGACATTCAATATTGCCCATCAGAGGAGATGACTGCTGATGCACTCACCATGCCTTTGTTGAAGGAATGTCATAGTTATTTCCAGAAGAAGCTGAATATAATTTGAGAAAGCACATGCTGTTGAGAAGGGGTGTTGGAAGAGCAACAGCATAGTAGCATTATATACTGTATTTACTGTGAACTGTATGTATTTATTATACCTATCTATATAGCAGGTGGTGCTGTAGTATTATAGAGTATAATTAATGTGTATCTATGATATGTTGTAATGGGAGGAAGTGCTGTTTTTCCTCTGTGTGCACTTGTATCCTCCTTGTTCCTGTGTTATGTTCCTAATGCTGTTCCATGATGTAAGCCATGTTCTGACATTCTCCATGAAAGTAAAGCGTATTCTCAGCAACCAAGAAGCCATCGGAGCACATTGCACTGGCAGGGGGGAGGCAGAGAGCTATTGGAGCCCATTGCACAGTGCAGGGGGGAGGCAGAGAGCCACTGTAAGAGCTCCACCTGTTCCTTCCCGGTCAGCACTGCTATAGAAGAACTAAAGAAGTGGCAATGGGTATTAATGCACCCTGAGTGTCAGTGCGCAGTAAGGACAACATTGAAAATACATTCTGCGGTACACATCTGCCATAATGTACTTTTCCCAAGGAACCCCGGTTAAGAATCACTGGTCTAACCCTTTCCTAATCTATCCAAAACTAAAAAAATAGGTTTGCTTCTACAGAGACTTGAACTTGGTATAAAATTCAACATCGTGCGAAATGGACAATAACATACCAATAGTTAATTAAATAAAAATTTTAATGTGCTAGATGCCAATAAAAATGGCTAATTACAAAGCAAAAAATTAAAATGTAAAGGCAACAATTTTATCTGCCCTGCTCTGTACTTTTTAAGTAAAGATAAATAATGTGTATTTTACATTAGGACGTGCTATTCCAAAATAAGCTTATTCAATTATTCAACCAGTGACCCTTATTGAACAATCACAAATAATTTTGCATTAGGGATCATCTGATGAAAGGTTAAATCTTTAATTGGGCCTTCCATGTCAAATGGAAGGTCCATTATTTCTCAGACCCCCTCCCTCCTTTCCCCCAACAGTTTAAAAAGCCATTTGTAACCAGCAGATCACCAAAAATGCCTCATCTTGAGCCCATTGGGCACATGAAACTTCCAGGAGGCAAGGGTGAATGCTCCTGGGATATCTGGGTGTTCAAAATCCCATAAGAATGAGCAATTGCAATGGGTTGGAGTACATCCTCACAGGATATTAGGCTTTCCCCTATGCAGGAAGTCACAGTGACATCACCCATGCCTCCCAGAAGCATGGGAAGCTGAGGCCAAGGTAACTACATTTGTTTTCTAGGCCATCTCTATTTACAAATGGCATTTTAATTGGCTTGCAAAAAAGCAGACCTTTATTTTGGTATGAAAGTTCAGTTTTAATAGCTTTTAACACTTTGCACATTTTAATACGGCTTTTTGAACTGCTTTGTTGACTAATCTTGAAGATTTCTATAATAAGAAATCTTATTATATGCACTCTTACTCAAAAAAATATGCACTGTTACTGAAAAAAAATATTATTCCACATATGTGTGTGTTCCAGAAATATTCAGGATATTAAGAAAATATTATTTGATCTCACAATAAATACCAATACAAGTGTTTGTAGAGAATATGAAATGTCTCAGCAATATTTCCTTATTTTAATCTTTGTGTCTGACTTAGTAGGAGATTTCAGCACTTGAAACTGTGTTCAAAGGGAATCTGCCATGAAAGTAATACTTGGGCTGATTATTTTTGGAAAAAGATAGATCTTTGGCTATCATGGCAATCCTCTACTTAAAGGCCACTTTATTAAAACTGAAGGGAAGAAAACATAATTGTTGCTTATAGTGACCAATTAGTTTTAATTTGTTATTGTCTGGGAAAATAGAACAATGGGGTCAATTCACTAAGAGTTAAATAATGGCAAATAAAATGTGGTAAAATAGCTCCTGCTTTAAATCAGTTTTGAAAGTGCAATTCTCTAAACATTTTGCAGTAAATAACTACTACAATAACCTTTAGATAATGCAGTAATTAATGCATATTTTCATGTGGTTATTTATTGCATTGAGCTGGTTGCTAAGGAGTCGGGAAGCTGGCTGCCACATCCTTAACAACAGATGACTCTTTAGCTGTCAATGGGTTCCCTGCTGACAGCTGAATATAAAGAAAACATTCCCAGCAATTAAAAATTATGAAAAAAAAACATATTGCTTTATGCAGTGGTTTCGCACAGAGCAGCCCAGATCCTCCTCTTCTTGGGTCACTTGCCGGCGGTCCTGGCCCCTCCTTCCTGCGAAGTGCCCCCACAGCAAGCAGCTTGCTATGGGGGCTCCCAAGCAGAGCCACTGCTCTGGTGTCCATTCAGTTAAGGAGCCGCAGTTTGGCCCCGTTCCCTCTCTCCCCTCATTGGGTCACTGACTTTGATTGACAGCAGCGGAAGCCAATGACTCAGCCATTCAGGAGGGAGAGTTCCGAACAACCGAGTTTCTCATGCAACATTACTGGATCGAGATGCTCAGGGAAGTTTTGGGGGGCTGCTGCGCACAAAAAGTTTTTTATCTTGACGCATAGAATGTATTACGATAAAAAAAACTTCTGCCTTTAGAACCACTTTCAAGGCCATTGAATCCAGTGTTATCCTCTTTCCAGCTATGATTCTTGTAATGCACTTCTGGTTCCGCTCCAGGGGGTATGGATGCCCTGGTTATGAACTAGCACAACAAGTGTCTTTGCATTGTGAATTGTTATAGCTGCACCCCTGAACTATCTGTTACTTAGGTTGGCTTCACACCCAGTGGTGTCGCTAGGGGGTGGCTTCGGGGGCTATAGCCCCCAATCTGGGGCCCATAGCCCTGAGTCTCTTACCAGGTGCAGAGGTGCTGTACTCTCACCCAGGCTGGACTGGCCTACTGGGATACCGGGAAACTTTTTACTATGCATTTTTAATATAATTTTTATCATTTTTTTATTTGATATTATTAGGTTCCCAAAGGATGTAAAAGGGACTTTGCCCAGTGCAGATACAGACTTAAAAAAAACTGACAGAAGTTCTGACCCTTCCCAGATCTATATAAAACAGAAAGTTTTTTCTGGAGTTAGACTGTAAGAACAAATGTAAGAACAACAACAAATATTGTTTTACCTTTCTTGTATGATGCTCTTTGTCATTGTTTATCAGAAAATTCAATAAAAACTATTGTAAAAAAATATTGTTGATGTGGTGGCTGCCTTTAGTTTTCTTTTTTTTTTAAAGCAAACAACATTTTCAGTGTGTACAGAAAATACCCATTGGTCTTACCAGAGATGCAACGTCCTTGTCACCTACTGTGATCTGAACCAAAGGATATCTCCTTCCTAGCTATGTTCTATAATCTAACAATTGTCCTGCATCCCATGAAAGGGATATTAAAACATATAGACATGTATGTAGTCCATATCAGGAGCACAGCTTAGGGTGACAGGCATAGGCTCCTTCCATAAATACAGTAGAGGAGTAGAAGCAAGTGTATTATCTGTAGATCAAACAGGTGAAAATAAAGCAAAAGAAGCTTTAAGAAAAGCAAACAAATGTAGCCTCCATACCAAGGACTGGCAATCTACAATATATCACAGTTGTAGTTTTGTGTTTAGATAAACTTCATGGGCGGCACAGTGGTGTACTGGCTAGCACTTTCAACTAGCAGCAAAAAGAGTCGCTGGATTGAATCCCAACCACGACACTACCTGCCTGGAGTTTGCATGCTCTCCCTGTGCCCGCATGGGTTTCCTCCTGGTACTCCGGTTTCCTCCCACACTCCAAAGACATGCTGGTAGGTAAATTGGATCCTGTCTAAATTGGCCCTAGTATGTGTATGAATGTGAGTTAGGGACCTTAGATTGTAAGCTCCTTGAGGGTAGGGACTGATATGAATGTACAATGTATATGTAAAGCGCTGTGTAAATTGACTGCGCTAGATAAGTACCTGAAACAAAATAAATAATAAAATAAATGCTTGCATATGTCCAGTCATAACTGGTTCTGTGAGTTTTCTGCTGCACCTGTAGCCTTCAAAAAAGTGCATGCAAGTGTCTAGCAGATCTGTATTGGGGGAAAAAAACTCAAAGAAATCTGTAATGTTCACATTTCTCTATGCAGTGGCCATTCCTCATATCCATTTTTTCCATTTAATTCCAGTGGGTATAAAGAAATGATAAAATATGCAGAACTGGTTTTGAACATTACAGTGCTTCACGTTTGTGTTCATTTCAAAATCATCTGACATTTCCTACACAAAGCGGTGGGAAATAATGTGAAAGCATTTATAGAAGGCAGATGTTGGGGGAATGTATTTAGTGTGTTAATGAACAAACAAGTCTATTGGGAAGTGTCCTATTTTACTCTCCAGGGACATTCCACAGCGGTTCATTGAAAAAGCGCATACTGCTCAAGATGAATTTCACCTCCGCACAAATATTAGGCAGCAATACTGTTCTTTCTCAAAACTAAACTGTGTGCTGGCAAAGGTCATATCTGTTCCATATTTCCAGCACAAATGTAGCTATGCCTAATTAAGTGACAACAAGCAGCAGTCAATCTGAAACACATCACTTACTGTACAAGATGATCGAGGGTTACAGGAGCAACATTTGCAATCTGCAATGAGCTAAGGGTAGCATTTGTTTAGTATTGCTTCATTGCAATATTCTTCTAATGATAAAATGAACTAGAAAAGTTATGTACTGCAGTATTACTGAAAAAGTTTAAATTAGTTTCTCTCCCAGGATTTATTCATTGTGAATGCAAAACAGGAAGTGCATTCTCTTGCTATGAAATTCACTTGTATATTATGGGGAAAGGCAAAGCAAAAATCTTTTTTTTTTTAAATCATAACTAGAGTTATTATATTTTTAAAATATATTCCATGTATACTATTTACATTGCAATGCCCCCCATTGCCATACATGTGTAGGCAAAGGGCAGGCCCGTGAACAATGTTAGCCCAGCTATTGTTTTTTAAAAGTCAGACCAGCTTTTAAAAAACAATAATGTGATAATAAAAAGGTTTGTGTGAAATATTTAGTGTAATTTAGCACTTTTGTATCACTTTTGTAATAATTAAAGTGTTACTAAACCCACAACAGTAAAACCAGTCTCTATATGCAGAATAGCATGCTTGCTATACTCACTGTGTAACTTAGGGGGTTAATCCTCTGTATTGTGTAAAAAGGCTGTTTGATCTTGTATGGCCAGATACTTCATTCTTGCCCTGTCTACTATATTAGACTATACTATACTACATGCAGGTAGGGTGGAAAGGTTGCACATGCTCTGTTCGATCTTCCTGTTCTACATGGACACAGACTGCAGTGCATTTCTAGAGGCAGGGATTGTTTATTTGTGAACTGAGCATGTCATTGACAAAGCACCAATCAGCTCTGGCTGGATTGTGGGTGAAGGGTCACTGATGCAAATGAAGTTTCATCATCAGAGAGTAAAATCTCCTCCTATATGAACACTGTGGAAGCCCTGGCTCCTTTCGGCTTATCACCTGACTGCAATATACAGATGAAAAAAGGTATATAGCAGCAGTATTTTTATATAAAAAGAAGATTTAGAAGCTGTGTGCACTGTGGGGGGGCTATGAGTTGTTTTTATATTGCTGGGTTTAGTAACACTTTAAGTCTCGTATTTTCTCCTTTAACCTGGGTTCAAATCTCTATGTGGAGCGGCTCACAGCAGGGGTCCGGTGTGTCCCTCTTCTCCATTTCAGGCATCAATCAAGTCCTGATCTTTGCCTGAATTTGGCCCTGAAAAGTCGCACAGGACCCTTGTGCAAGCCAATCCATTGAGAGCCGGTCACAATCTCCTGTTATACGAATTGGATGTGAAGAAACCCACATCCAATTCGCACTTGTGTGAACCCAGCCTTAAAAATAACAAACATGTTATACTTACCTGCTCTGTGCAGTGGTTTTGCACAGAGCAGCCCAGAACCTACTCTTCTCAGGCCCCTCTTCGGCACTCCTGGCCCCTCCCTCCTGTTGAGTGCCCTCACAGCAAGCAGCTTTCTAATGGGGACACCCAAGCCGAGCCGTAGCTCTGTGTGTCCATTTAGACACGGACCCATCCCCTCTCTCTCCTCATTGGCTCACTGACTGATTGACAGAAGCAGGAGTCAATGGCGCTTTGCTGATGTCTCAGCCAATGAGGAGGGAGAGTCTGGACAGCTGAGTCTCTCATGCAACATTGCTGGATCGAGATGGGCCTCAGGTAAGTAATAGGGGGGCTGCTGCACACAGAAGTTTTTTTATATCTTAATGCATAGAATGCATTAAGATAAAAAGCCTTCTGACTTTACAAACACTTTAACCACTTACCGACCAGCCTCCGTTATATAGCGGCAGGTCGGCTCTCCTGCGCGAATCACCTTAGCTGTACGGCAGCTCGCGCAGGCGCATTTGCGGGTGGGACTTGATGTCCACCTGTGACCTGTGATCGCCTAGTACAGTGGTTCTCAACTCCTGTCCTCAGGACCCACTAACAGGCCAGGTTTTCAAGATAACTGAAATACATCCCAGGTGATATCATTTGTTACTCAGTGATTGCAGAATTCTAGTCTGCATCTCCGCAAGGTAATACTTAAAATCTGGCCTGTTAGTGGGTCCTGAGGACTGGAGTTGGGAACCACTGGCCTAGTACAAAGGCAGAATGGGGATCTGCCAATGTAAACAAGACAGATCCCCGTCCTGACAGGGGACATGTCAGAGATCTACTGTTCCCTGTCATCGGGAGTCATGTGCCCGCCAGCCCAGCCCCCACACAGTTAGAACACACCTAGGGAACACAGTTAACCCCTTGATCGCCCCCTAGTGTTTAACCCCTTCCCTCCCAATGTTATTTTACATTGATCACTGCATTTTTATAGCACTGATAAATGTAATAATGTCACTGGTCCCCAAAAAGTGTCATTTGGGGTCAGATTTGTCCACCGCAATGTCGCAGTCCTGCTAAAAATCGCAGATCGCCACCATTACTAGTAAAAGCAATAAAAAAAAGTCCATAAATCTATCCCATAGTTGTAGGTGCGATAACTTTTGCGCAAACCAATCAATATACGCCTATTGCGTTTTTTTTACCAAAAAAATGTAGAAGAATATATATCTGCCTAAACTGATGAATACATTCTTTTTTGGGTATGTATTATAGCAAAAAGTTTAAAAAAAAAGGTTTTTTTTCTAAATTGTCACTATTTGTTTGTTTTAAAAAAATAAAAACCTTAGAGGTGATCAAATACCACCAAAAGAAAGCTCTATTTGTGGGAATAATAGGACGTCAATTTTGTTTGGGTACAACGTTGCACGACCATGCAGTTGTCATTTAAAGCGACGCAGTGCCATATCACAAAAAATGGCCTGGTCATTAAGGGGGTCAAATCCTTCTGGGGCTGAAGTGGTTAAATATTGTATTTTTATATAAGTCCACACATCTGTGTAAATGAAGGACAACTGAGAAGAAAAGCGGGACAGAGGGATTTGGCTCCAAAAGAGGGACAGTCACTTCAAAAGAGGGACAATTGGGAAGTATGCCCACTGCTGTTCAGTTTAGTTTTCTTAACAAACTGCAAGCCAAGTCAAGTTCGGGTAATGTTTGGTAACGAACCATACGTTTCCGCGAAGTTCGGCCGAACCTGAACATCCAGGTGTTCTCAACTCTAGTCACACCGCCTCTTTTGGCTTCCTGGACGGCTGCCATCCTAGCAAGTCCAGCGACCATTGCTTGTTATTATCTCATGCTACATATGTTTTTTTTGGATCCCTATTGAAAGCTTTTATATGATTCTCCATTACTACTAAATTCTATACTGTATAACAGATTTTTGGGCTCCATGAGGTGAGCTTTCCTTATGTAGTCTCCGGCTTGATTTGAACATCCAGTGGTGAGGATTGCTGAGCTCCCGTAGAATATTTTGGTGAAGAGCGTTTTAATACCTGATGCTATATGATAACCATCTGGTGAGTGCCTAAAAGGTGGAGGATAAGTGGCACCTTTTTCAACCTTTACACGGTGCATGGCATTTTCTGGAAGACGCAAGATTTGCACTAGTGTGTGGGCTTTAGATCTTTATGGACTTTTTCACTACATTTTTTATAATAATTTGTTTATTGGATCACGGTTGTTTATTATTTGAGCTCTGCACTTTTCTTTTGTTTTACTTATTTAACAAGGTTTGTATTGTCAACTTTAGTGCCAACTGCCCACACCTCTGAGCACTTATTTGTTTTATGTTAGATACATTTAGTGTTGCTTTCTGCCATAGTCACAGAAGCAGTAATTGTTTAGTACGGTCTGCTCAGTGTTTCACAGGCTTGGAGTTTGATTACTTTCCCCTGCCTCTAGAAGAAGCTTCTAGAGCTTAGGGTGGAAAAAATCAAATTCCCAGCCTGAAGGTGACTAGGTTACTGTTAAATAGGCTGGAACCCTGGAGAGTTGATTATTCTATTCCCTTTATGGGGATGGATCCAGGAGCTCAAGGGAAGGGGGATACATTTGTCTCTGGACCACCCTCTTTGGACTTTAGCTGTGCCACTTTGCTGGAAGTCGTATCTCTTGACTGATCTTAGCCAGGATCTATGGGTAGAGACAAACCCCTGTGTGCAGTGTCTGATGGTCCTGCAGCTGCTAGTAGTTAGACCATTTGAGCTTTTTGCTGCTAAACTTGTTCAGCAATCCTGCTGGTTCACAGCTAAGAGAGTATACAGTTTTGCTGCCACCTAGAGATAGAGAAGAGTCCTCTGCAATTTATGCATCAAACATTTTGGAGTATCTCAAACCCCATTCCCCTTCACGTTATCAGTTATCCACCAATAAACTTAAAAAAAGATACCCGCTTATTAAACAGGCTGTTTAATAAGCCTGTATGGAAGAGATGCTGCTGGCTGCCTGCACTGATTAGAAAAAGTTACAGCTGCCCTTCAGGGGTAGCACTACACAGGTAACGATGACATTGTTCAGAGCACCTGTTTCTAGGCATTTTCAATACCCTAAGAAAGGCTTTGGCTTATAAAATTGAACTGTACCTGATGCAGCTATATGAATAGCAATCCTCCATTGCAGTTAGCAGGACCTCCGGACCACCCATTACAGGTAAGGGCCACGGGCTCCTAGTTGTGAAGCCACGGGCCCTTAAAGTGTAGCTAAGTACATTGGTGCTAGCTGAGTATGGATGAACTAATACTCCCAGTCCATCCTCTTCAAGACCACATCCGCCTACCTCACTGTCCAGTGACACTCCTTCCCCTGGCTGGCTCCTCCGACCTCCACAGACTGTCCACTGTCTCCTCCCAATCTGCTCCAGCCTTTCTGTCCAGTTCCCAGGGTCTGCCACTCCAGATCCTTTAAAGAGTCTTTTATGTAGCTTCTCTGCTGCTCTCCTGTTCCCTTGTGCTGCTCCAAGAAGAAACTTTGCTCCTGGCTGCATCCATACCTCCAGGCCTCAAGTTCACCCCCCCCCCCCCAGATTGGGGGCTCCCTCCCAGGTGAGGCCTCCACAGTATCTGCTACAAATGCATTCTTCCACCCGAAACTCTCCTCCCTCCACTGGGCTGTCCCAGGGTATTTAAGGAGGCCTGCCCCCTGCCAATCCAGATTGGGGATTGTTCAGGGCTCCTTAGAACACCCAGATGATCACACCTCCCCTCCAGCCTCTCTCTCCAGAATGTTCCAGTCCAGTCCCTTGTGGAAAGAAGTAGGAGGATCCAATGACATTATCTAGAAACCAGTCCTACCTGAGCCACTCCCAGTCCACAAATAAAAAACAATCAGGCCTGCTCTCTGTCAGGCCTGACTAAATTTTACCTCACCTAACAAAAACTCCTATGCTCTAGCTCCCACCTATCAGGGGGCGCTACATAATGATGCAACATACACAATATTTTTCCACACTTTGCAAACCATGAGAGTGCAGGACAGGCACAGAGTGCTATCCTCCTGACATGCCCACTGGTGCCAAGGAGGAGAGTAGAGAATGCATGCATGCAGCCAGTTCAGTTGGCAATAATTACTGTATGCTGGGGAAAGTGGGGAGCCTTGGGGAATGGGAGGGTGGGATGTTTGAGTACAGCACAAGGTATACCATCACTATAACTTGGAGGGGGACGATATAATCATTAGCACTGCCAATAATGAAGCTGAGCCTAGTGGGTTTATAATTACACTGTATAGTTATACCATTTCCCCAGCTTCATTGGCATTAGGGTAATTTATACTGTTACTGCCACCAATGAAGCAGGCTAAGGGGGTTTTAATTGGGGCTGGAACAAAGGAGGGGGTAGGTGAATTAGCCAGCAGCCCCAGGACAGTGTTTCAGGTGAAGGGGTGGGGGCGCCACGTGCTGCCTGACCCTATCCAGACCTCCATAAGAGTGGGACAGCTCACCAGATTGCCAATGTCATTTGTAAACACAAAGGCCAACAGAAATGTTCTCTGACTGATTGCAGCTATGCCAGATGACATATATTACAGAGAGTGGTAGTGAAAGATTTTCACTGCCAGATTCTATGTTTACAAATGACAGCCGAGACCAAAGGAGCTGTCAAATTCTGTGCAGGTCCCACGCTGCTAGAGGTCTAGAAGGAGTCTCGGAAGCCCACAACAGCCAGAACAGAAGATATCCACCCCACACAATTCTCCTCCTTCCTGGGTCAAAAGTGATTACCTACAGTAGCAAAGAACAAACACCCTCATCTCCTTGGAACTCCAAGCTCAACATCACCATACCCTTCACAAAAAAAATTGTCTATGTCAATCACAGACTCCACCAATTAACCATATCAACCTATTGTTAACCTTTTTCTCCCTAAACTTAGGCATGCCAACCCTCCAAAACGGCTTTCATCTCTGCTCCAGACCAAACTGAAAGAGACTACTTATACTGTAGTAATTTAATCCTGTTGCTAATTTTATCAAAATTCATAGAAAAATGTTAAGTCCTCACAGCGTACACTAAAACAGATGACTACTGTTGCTCTCTCAGTCACTCTCTCCTGAACATACCATGTTCTCCTAAACAGGTGGGTTTATGGGAATTATGCTTTTGGAATCTTTCTTCACCTTCTTCTTTTACTGTTTAATGTTAATCCTTATTGTATTTTTCTGTACAAAGTTCTCAATTTTTGTTTGTGAAATTAAAAATAGTATCACAAATGACAAACTGTCAGGTATGTATTGAATAATTAAAAATGTGTACTCATTGTGAATATACTATAATTTTTCCAGTAGACCAAACTATAGTTTTAGTTGCCCAGAACATTAAATGGACATCCTCAATTTCAACATTTTGCAGCTAAAAAATTTGCTGCCACTCGGATACACTTAAGACCATGTTGCACTATTGATACTGCTGTGGCACCTCACCAGTGGCAGGCCTACCAAACTGTAGCTGCCTTATACAAGCCTCTCCCTAGACGTTGAAAAAGGCAGCAAAATCTTGATTGCTAATGAGAGAGCAGCAATGGATTGACATCCAACTAGTGCAGGCACTGAGAGAGTGATGCCATAAAGGGGTTGAGTCTTAGCAAATTTGTCACTGACAAGATGTCGCCAATGATAGAGCTGTAGGTATAATTTAGGTCCTAGAGCCTCTGAGTAGCTTTTTAAAAGCTGAGCTGTTTGATACACCTACATTCCTTACTTGTAAAAAAAACCCTTATAACCTTGCCTAGATCTATTGACCTAAACTACTCAATGTCTCCCTAACACTGAGTGAAAGTCTTCTTCACTGATGGATGTGACCTATGCAATGAGTCCTCATAAACATGTATAGGACCACCAGGCAGGGCCGCTGATAGGCCAGTACAACCGGCCCTTTCATACCGGGCCCTGTGTCCCCAGGGGCCCGGGCAGCCTCACAGACAATGCAGAATAAAAAAAAGAAAAAAAAAAAGGAACAAACAAAAAATGACATTCTGACTTACACCCCTGCTCAGTCGCTCCTCCGAGCTTAGGGGTGTATTATTGTTCTTCCGGGCCCCTTCTCTCTGATGTGGGAATGGAAGGACTTTTTTTACAGTTTCGGGTGCATGCGCACTGCACCCTCCCTGCTGTACCAGCTGCCAGCCTGCCGCTGCGGTCATTTGTTCCCTTCCCTGGCGGAGTGATTTCCTCTGATCAGATCCCCAATCAGTCAGCAGTCAGCCGTGAGAGACGGAGAGCGGGAGGCTGTGAGGCGGGCGGTGTCAGGCAGCTGACAGGGTCCAGATGCCGAGAAGGAAGCCGTAATTCCTGGCTACTGCTGTGGGTGGGTGAAAGCTATACTGCAGTGCACTGTAAATTAATTTGTCACCTTCCATATAATTATGTTTAACACACAGGAAGCAGTCAGCAGGTTCTCTCTCACAGTGCGTTACATGACATGGCTGTTGGGTGCTGATTTTGTTAACTTATTGGTCATAAGCTAACAAGGTCAGCACCCAGCAGCCATGTCATGTAACGCACTGTGACAGAGCCAGCCATGATAGATCACCTGCTGGCTGCTTCCTGTGTGCTATAATGCTGATGATCTTTAGCTCTGTGCTTCTGTTTGTTAGCAAGGCTTTCACATGGGGCAGAATCCACTTGTTCAGTGGGGGATGTGTGCTCTGATCCCCCACTGAGCAGCTTGGGCAGATGACAGTTCCGTGTCCGCTCAGCTTATGCAGAGCAGACATGGACACAGCCCGCTCTGCTGTAAGAGCAGCTGGTGTAAACAAACCGGCTGTCTGTTTACACTCAACTGCCCTCCAATCTGATCCACTAGACGGAGGGGAACAGTTCCGTTTTGTTTAGCGGATCAGATTGGATGTAAGCGGCTGTAAATGGACAGCTGGTTTGTTTAGATCCATCGCAGTATAGTAGTGAATGGAGGATCTGATCAGGTACACCTGAAAAAATGGACAAGTGGACCTGATCAGACCTGTCATGTGAACCCACCCCCAACCTGTTCCCTTTAACTGCTTGCTGCCGCCCTCAGTACATTTACTGCAGCAAGGTGGCACGGGCAGGCTGGATCACATACATGTACTTCATCCAGCCTGTTCCTGCACGTTGTTTCAAGGCGGGCTGGGGGAGGGGCCAGGGGAGGGGCTGGGGTGGGGCTAAAGGGGCCCCCGCCGGGTAAGCTGTACGGGGCCCCATGGTTTCTATCAGCGGCCCTGCCACCAGGTCTCAATATCATACTGCACCTGTTGCTATTACAGTTAAAAATAGTTCATCTACAATAAATATAACACAGTTCATAATTTACTATATAACTATAACACATTGTATATGAAAAGTATATATTTATTTTGAGCTAGTCACATACAGGGATGTATACATTTATGGCATTGTAGTCATTCAAACAATATTATGACTACAAGTGTATCATTTGTTTGAAGGTTCCTTTCTTTGCAATGCATTGAGGTCAGCCTATTGTAATTGGAATTTGGCAAGTGCTCAGCAGCTGTCACAGTGATAGTAGAGTGTGCCTGGTGCCAGTCTCCTCAGTCACGACACAAGCTCTGGTGTAAGGAATAGAACCTGCAGGATGCAAGACAATAGTGGGAAGGAAAAGGAGGGAATCCTCGACCTTGGGCTGTGTACTAGCCACAGCAGACCACTGAACCCAGTGTCTCCGCAAGCAGCAAAGAGCCGAATTCTTGGAAACCAGAGACGCAGCAAGTGAAAACAAAAGATTCTATCATGAAGGAAATAGAAAAAAGTGCAACCAGAATAAATGATTTGTTTTCAGAGATAAAATAAGCAAAAGGGCAGAGGAACACTGTATTTTACACAATATCAACACCATGAAAAATAAACTAAGCTCACCAGCCAAAAGTTTAAAAAGTCAGCAAACTTTACATCCTATTCTTAGGTATTCATCACATTCTTTGAATGATATTTTTAGTAAAAATACTCTCTCTCTCTCTCTCTCTCCTTCTCTCTCTCTCTCTTTATATATATATATATATATATATATATATATATATATACAGTTGTGCTCATAAGCTTACATACCTTGGCAGAATTTATGATTTCTTGGCCATTTTTCAGAGAATATGAATGATAGCTCAAAAACTTTTCTTTCACTCATGGTTAGTGTTTGGCTGAAGCCATTTATTATCAATCGACTGTGTTTATACTTTTAAACCATAATGACTACAGAAACTACCCAAATGACCCAGATCAAAAGTTTACATACCCCAGTTCTTAATTCGGTGTATTGCCCCCTTTAACATCAATGACAGCTTGAAGTCTTTTGTGGTATTTGTGGATGAGGCTCTTTATCTTCTCAGTTGGTAAAGCTGCCCATTCCTGTTGGCAAAAAGCCTCCAGTTCCTGGAAATTCTTGGGCTGCCTTGCAAGAACTGAACTTTTGAGATCTCCCCAGAGTGGCTCAATGATATTGAGGTCAGGAGACTGAGATGGCCACTCCAGAACCTGCACTTTATTCTGCTGTAGCCAATGACAGGTCGACTTGGCCTTGTGTTTTGGATCATTGTCATGTTGGAATGTCCAAGTACGTCCCATGCGCAGCTTCCTGGCTGATGAATGCAAATGTTCCTCCAGTATTTTTTGATAACTTACTGCATTCATCTTGCCATCAATTTTGACCAAATTTCCTGTGCCTTTGTAGCTCACACATCTCCAAAACATCAGTGATCCACCTCCATGTTACACAGTAGGAATGGTGTACCTTTTATAATAGGCCTTGTTGACTCCTCTATAATGTAGCGTTTATGGTTATGGCCAAAAAGCTAAATTTTGGTCTCATCACTCCAAATAACTTTGTGCCAGAAGGTTTGAGGCTTGTCTCTGTGCTGTTTGGTGTATTGTAAGCGGGATACTTTGTGGCATTTGCGTAGTAATGGCTTTCTTCTGGCGACTTGACCATGCAGCCCATCTTTCTTCAAGTGCCTCCTAATTGTACATCTTGAGTCCTGTATTTCACCTGAAGTTACTTGTGGGTTTTTCTTTGCATCCCAAACAATTTTCCTGGCAGTTGTGGCTGAAATTTTAGTTGGTCTACCTGACCGTGGTTTGGTTTCAACAGAACCCCTCATTTTCCACTTCTTGATTAGAGTTTAAACACACGTTTGAACCCTTGTGACCAAGTCTGGAAGTGACGAAACGCGCCAGCGGCATGGCCATACGACGACTCAGGCAAAGTGAGATGGTACCGGGTGGAGACGTTGTGAACGAGCGTTATGAAGGAACGTTAGACGGCAACGATCGGACACGGGTAGCAGACCGCTCAGTTATCATACATCAATGACTGTTTATGATGTTATACATGTAAGCGCAATTTTAATGGATTAAAGCTCAATTTTTTAAATGATACACTATGAGAGGCTCTCTTGCTATTTCTTTCCTTGTTTGAGTAACTGGCCTTGAAGGGGACATGGAGGCGACAGTTGACCTTACAGGATTGATGATGCTGATTGATTAACATGTGTGTATATGTTTTGCACGTGGTGACACCGGTGGAGGAAGTTCCTGATTTTTAGTGGATACCAACCTGCAATCTTACCACGAGTGATGTTTTGCAATTCACTCTTTGGACTGTTTTGAGCACTTGCACTTTTTTATATATTGAATATTGCACTTTATTACTGGACATTGTTTGCGATATTGAGGCACATAGAACTGCTTATGTTTGCACTGCTGAAAATTAATTGTGTTTAGTTTTCATTTTTTCAGAGTTTAAACACTGCTGATTGGCATTCTCAATTCCTTGGATATCTTTTTTATATCCCTTTCCTGTTTTAGACAGTTCAACTACCTTTTTCCGCAGATCCTTTCACAATTATTTTGCTTTCTCCATTACTCAGAATCATGAAATGTCAGTGCAGCATTGGATGAAAGATGCAAGGGTCTGTCAGGAGTCCGGAAACACATTGATCTTTTATACACACAAACTAATTACAAGAAAACATCACAGGTGAGGATGGTTACCTTTAATAGCCATTCAAACTCCTTTGTGTCAAGTTGTGTGCATGTTATCAGTTCAAAATGACCAGGGTATGTAAACTTTTGATCAGGGTCATTTGGGTAGTTTCTGTGGTCATTATGATTTAAAAAGAGTAAACGCAGTTGATTGATAATAAATAGCTTCAGCCAAACACTAACCAAGATATGTTTTTGCGCTGTCATTCATATTCTCTGAAAAATTGGCAAGAAATCATAAATTCTGGCTCGCAGTCTCCACACTAATTCATCCCAAAGGTGTTCTGTCGAGCCAGGCCTTCTCATCCGACATCAGTGCCTGACCTCACAAATGCGCTTCTAGAAGAATGGTCAAACATTCCCATAGACATACTCCTAAACATTGTGGACAGCCTTCCCAGAAAAGTTGAAGCTGTTATAGTGCAAAGGGTGGGCCAACTCAATATTGAACCCTACAGACTAAGGCTGGGATGCCATTAAAGTTCATGTGCGTGTAAAGGTAGGTGTCCCAATACATTTGACAATATAATGTATATACTGTATATGCACATACACACTAGGAGTTGAATTAGTGAGGTGATGGCTGTGTGCCTATTTATAAGTAGAGTACTCCGTTTTCTTTAGCTGAATCTACTCCATTGTTTCTAGCAATAACTTGAGTTGATCTATTGTGTGAGACAGCCTAGTAAATATAATTTATGTTTCCCATTAAATTTTGTACCTTGTATGAATTAAACTCAATGAAAAACAATATTCTGAAGATATGTAGGAATAGAGACTATCAAGCAAGCTTTATTTTTTTTTCCATAAACCTTACAGCTTAGGAATGTATGACATATTTATACCAGTTTTTCCACAGTTCTTGTGGCCTCTACAAAGGTCACGTAGCCATGATCTCATCATTGTGGCCAGCCTATGTCTCTAGCAGCATTCTTTCAGCTAAACACCTAATAGGATGCCTAGCTGACAAAGAAGCTGTTCATAAAATTCATAGTTATATATTAAAGGGTGTTACAAAGTACAGTTCTTAGTACTTTGCATGTTAATGTGCGTTCCAGTAAGGCAGCTCATTCATTTTGAATGGACTGCCCAGGCACCCCAACACAAGTTATAAAGCACCTACATCATTTTTTCATCACATCACTCCACACCTGCCTAGTCCTACCTAAGCGTGTTGACACCACATCATGTTTTGTGTGTTATACTGCTCATTGCCACATTGCACAGATCTAAATTGGGCCTCAAAAAAAATGTGAGCTCTGAGTGTGATCTGGGAAGACTTGGAACAGTTGCAGCATGCATAGTGGTACACTGGTGAGATGTGGTTAAACTTCTAAATTTATATATTGTAGTTACTATACCCATATGTCACAGACGCCAGAGTCCACATCCCCACAGGAAAGGTCGTCCTGGCCATGTGCACGCTCCTGGCGCGCACTCACAGGCGGGGGCGGCGCGTGCACGCCCCCGCCGCACGCTGCGTGGCCGTGCCCGCGGGTCGGGCGGACTCGATGTCCGCCTGAGACCCGCGATCCCCTGTCAGACCTGCAGAACGGGGAACCGCCGTTGTAAACACGGCGGTTCTCCGTTCTGTTGAAGGGGACATACCATATCTACTGATCCCTGTCACTGGGATCAGTTAGATCTGTTATGTCCCAACCAGCCCCGCCCCCCCCCCCCACAGTTAGAACACAGGGAATATAGTTAACCCCTTCACTGCCCCCTGCAGGTTAACCCCTTCACTGCCAATGACATTTATACAGTAATCAGTGGACATTTAAATTTCTGATCGCTGTATAAATGTCATTGGTCCCAAAAAAGTGTCAAAAAAGTCTGACATAACCGCCCCAATATCGCAGTCCCGATAAAAATCGCAGATCGCCGCCATTACTAGTAAAAAAAAAAAAAATAATAAAAACGCCATAAATCAATTCCCATAGTTTGTAGACGCGATAACTTTCGCGCAAACCAATCAATATACACCGATTGTGATTTTTTTTTACCAAAAATATGTAGAAGAATATATATCGGCCAAAACTGTTGAATCATTTTTATTTTTTAATTTTTTTTTTGGATATTTATTATAGCAAAAAGGAAAAAATATTGGGTTTTTTTCAAAATCATCGCTCTTTGTTTATAGCGGCGATCAGAATTGACGAAGAGGGGATCAAATACCACCAAAAAAAAACTCTATTTGTGGGAAAAAAATGATATAAATTTAGTTTGGGTACAACATCGCATGAATGCGCAATGCTCATTCAAAATGCGACAGCGCTGAAAGCCAAAAATTGGTCTGGGCAGGAGGGGGGTTTAAGTGCCCAGTAAGGAAGTGGTTAAACAGAGGTTAAGATGTCAGATTCCTTAGCTAAAAATGATAGGGGAGTATACAACCACTTTAATGTCTATACCACTGGCAACAAAAGTGAGTACACCCCTAATTGAAAATGTCCAAATTTGGCCCAATTAGTCATTTTCCCTCCCCCGTGTCATGTGACTCATTAGAGTTACAAGGTCTCAGGTGTGAATGGGGAGAAGGTGTGTTAAATTTGGTGTTATCACTCTCACTTTCTCATACATGGCACCTCATGGCAAAGAACTCTCTGAGGATCTGAAAAAAGAATTGTTGCTCTACATAAAGGTGGCCTAGGCTATAAGAAGATCGCCAAGACCCTGAAACTGAGCTGCAGCATGGTGGCCAAGACCATACAGTGGTTTAACAGGACAGGTTCCACTCAGAACAGGCCTCGCCATGGTCGACCAAAGAAGTTGTGTGCACATGCTCAGCGTCATTTCCAGAGGTTGTCTTTGGGAAATATATGTATGAGCATTGCTGTAAAGGTTGAAGGGGTGGGGAGTCAGCCTGTCAGTGCTGAGACCACACGTTGCACACTGCATCAAATTGGTCTGCATGGCTGTCATCCCAGAAGGAAGCCTCTTCTAAAGATGATGCACAAGAAAGCCAGCAAACAGTTTGCTGAAGAGAAGCAGACTAAAGACATGGATTATTGGAACCATGTCCTGTAGTCTGATGAGACCAAGAAACTTATTTGGTTCAGATGGTGTCAAGCGTGTGTGGCGACAACCCGGTGAGGAGTACAAAGACAAGTGTGTCTTGCCTACAGTCAAGCATGGTGGAGGGAGAGTCATGGTCTGGGGCTGCATGAGTGCTGCCGGCACTGGGGAGCTACAGTTCATTGAGGGAACCATGAATGTCAACATGTACTGTGACATACTGAAGCAGAGCATGATCCCCTCCCTTCAGAGACTGGGCCGCAGGGCAGTATTCCAACATGATAATGACCCCAAACACACCTCCAAGACGACCACTGCCTTGCTACGGAAGCTGAGGGTAAAGGTCCTGGACAGGCCAAGCATGTATCCAGACATAAACCCTATTGAGCATCTGTGGAGAATTCTTAAATGGAAGGTGGAGGAGCGCAAGATCTCTAACATCCACCAGTTCCGCAATGTCGTCATGGAGGAGTGGAAGAGGACTCCAGTGGCAACCTGTGAAGCTTCTGGTGAACTCCATGCCCGAGAGTGTTAAGGCAGTGCTGGAAAATAATGGGTGGCCACACAAAATATTGACATTTTGGGCCCAATTTGGACATTTTCACATAGAGGTGTACTCACTTTTGATTCCAGCGGTTTAGACATTAATGGCTGTGCGTTGAGTTATTTTGAGGGGACAGAAAATTTACACTGTTATACAAGCTGTACACTCACTACTTTACATTGTAGCAAAGTGTAATTTCTTCAGTGTTGTCACATGAAAAGATATAATAAAATATTTACAAAAATGTGAGGGGTGTACTCACTTTTGTGAGATACTGTACAATTAAAGCGGAACTGTGGAATTTTTTTTTTTTTTTGCAAACGGGGTCTGCTAGACTTGATGTTATTATCCTAATCTGGTATCCAGAGGGTCTCTAAAGATGCTGTAAGTCACTGTAGTAGTCCACTACATACACGTCTTCCAAGTGCTGCTCCACACTGAACACAGTCACTAACTTGATACCATTGCCATTTAAAGATCATCCTGTATTTTTTCAATGAACACAAGGTATTACTGACTACTATGACTTTTAGCATCACCAGTGGTGCTGCAGATATCAAATATGGATACCAAGCTGGACTAATGTAGGTTTGATCATTTCTGACATTCTGCTTAACCCCTTCCTTACTGGGCACTTAAACCCCCCTCCTGCCCAGACCAATTTTTGTCTTTCAGCGCTGTCGCATTTTGAATGACAATTGCGCGGTCATGCGACGTTGTACCCAAATAAAATTTGCGTCCTTTTTTTCCCACAAATAGAGCTTTCTTTTGGTGGTATTTGATCACCTCTGCGTCATTTCTGATCGCCGCTATAAACAAAAAATGAGCGACAATTTTGCAAAAAAGAACAATATTTTTTACTTTTTGCTAAAGTACAAATCCATTAAAAAAAATTATTCATCAGTTTTGGCCGATATATATTCTTCTACATATTTTTGGTAAAAAAAAAATCGCAAATCGGCGTATATTGATTGGTTTGTGCAAAAGTTATCGCGTCTACAAACTGGGAATTGATTTATGGCGTTTTTATTATTATTTTTTTTTTTACTAGTAATGGCGGCGATCTGCGATTTTTATCGGGACTGCGATATTGCCGCAGAAATGACGGAATTTTTTTACACATTTTTGGGACCAATGACATTTATACAGCGATCAGAAATTTAAATATTCACTGATTACTGTATAAATGTCATTGGCAGTGAAGGGGTTAACCTGCAGGGGGCAGTGAAGGGGTTAAATATGTTCCCTGGGTGTGTTCTAACTGTGGGGGGGGGGGGGCTGGCCGGGACATAACAGATCTAACTGATCCCAGTGACAGGGATCAGTAGATCTGGTATGTCCCCTGTCACAGAATGGGGAACCGCCGTGTTTACATCGGCGGTTCCCCGTTCTGAGGCTGCTAAAAGAGATTGGCGGGTCTCGGGCGGACATCGAGTCCGCCCGAGCCACGGGCACGCTCGCGCGCCACCGCTGCCACCAGGGGGCGCGCAAGGAGCGTGCACACGGGACGACGTCCATGGACGTCGTCCCGGCATTTCAGATCCGCGCTGGAGCCGTACTTCGGCAATAGCGCGGATCTGGAGTGGTTAAATACATAGCAAAGCATTCATGTAAGGCGATGGCTGTTTTATAAAGAGCCTAACTATGCGGATAGTAATAAATAATATTAGCAATACAGCAAAATCCCACACATGCATTTTTTATTTAGGCCTCTTGAAAGGATACTAGTAAATAATAACACACCCATACACAAATAAAAATAATACAAAGTAACTACTTCTACTTAAAGAATAACTAAAGGGAAAACTTTTTTTGATATTGGCTAGATTAAGGGAGAGCTATAACCCCCATCAGGTGTTTTTTGTTTTGGGGGGGGATTTCCCTTCACTTCCTGTCCCATAGCCAAAACAGGAAGTGAGAGGAAATCCCTCCAAAATTAGAATCCCTGTGTGCCACCAGGGTCAACAGAACGAATGTCCCCTTTGGAAGATGTCCCATTTATTAGTGTTCTGATGTTGTAAAGGACATTTGTAAATTATGTATAATTGTATTCTATTTTGTATGCTTTGCCCATGTATTGCACACTGCACTTATTGTACACATGCCACTAGTAATGTTTTCATTACATGACTGGAAATGAGCCTGCCTATGTTACACCCCTTGTTACTATAAAAGTATAATTGTAATATTAATGTGATACCCACATAATCATGTGTATGAAAAACTTCAATTGCGTTGAATAAACAGAACAGTTATGTGGAAAGATGCTGAGTGTATCTTTTGTGTCTGTTCCCTACTGTAGTAGTTATTAATTTGGAACCACTAATCAATATGAAGATAGGAATTGCCTATCTACAAAATTTACAGAACAGATGTCAACCCAAAATGTGAGATTTTATTTTACTTTCACTTTTGATGAACGCTAAACAAGAAAAATACAGATGAATCATCCCTTCCGCCGTCAGAGCTCCACAGGAGGGATTCCCCCATGCACCTCAAATGTGTGGAATGGGGAAATAATTTTGTTTTGTTCAACCTGTTGCTTGAAAAAAAGAAAATGAATCATGAATGGCCAGCCATAGTGAATGCGGTAAAAATTCCCCTTGCAATACCAAATCACATGCAAAGAAAACGCAGGATTTTTGTTTGGACATTGGATGATTGAAGTCAGCTGAGCTTAACCACATTTATTAAACTAAGTAACAATTCCCTTGTAAGGTGAAGATTCATTTAGCTGAGTGAACAACCCCTATCTCTCTATCACTGCATTCCTCTACACCCACTCTTCACCTGTCTGAATCTTTTTCCCTGCCTCTCCAGAACATACACCAACTTTTCCACAACCATTCTCCACCTACCTACATCATCTATCTGCACTACTGTATCCTTTTTACTCCTGTACACCCATTCTACCACTGTACCACTCCTTGGCTTTCTGCACCTCCCGCATTATATCAACGTATCTACTTCTGTAAAATAAGGTCTGATGACCGGGTTGTTTTATCTTACTAAATGAATGTACTGATGGGAGAGGAAGGCAATATTTTTCTAGTACATTTTACACTGCAGGAGAAATATATAACATATAAGACAACATATAAGGCAGATGCAGCAAAGTGGCCTCAAAACATATCTAAGTCTCCTCCATGTCACTGGGACATTTTCCCAGAAGCATTGTGACTAGTTAATATGCATTTTAGCAAATCATAGTCTGGCTTTTATTCTGGCGTGCTTTGAGCCCACTGCTGCTCAAAATGCAAAGGATCAGACACTGTTGTACATTGACCCTGGAATTTAGTTGTATCCCTTTGGAAGTTTCTCTTGGCTTTTTGTCTACTATTTGGACTATCCTTCTTTTCAACTTAGGGTCAATTTTCCTCTTGCAGATATGTCCACGGTGGTTGGCTATACTCCCATGGACCTTAAATGTCTTCTAAGGCTAGGTTCACATCTATGCAGATTGCGTTTGGTGCATTTTTCCAGCATGTTTTGATGTGTTGTGCATTTTTTTTGGATAATAGGAAAGTATGACAGTTCTGTTCATGAAATATGACTTTGATGCGACTTTACACTCTCTGGCACTCAAGTAGCATCAAAATCAAAATTGGATAAAAGTAGAGCAGGAACCTTAATGTTTCCAAAGTCGCATGTTAGGGTTAAGGTTAAGTCTAGAGTTAAATGTTAGAGTTAAGGTTAGACTTAGGGTTAGAGTTAGGGTTAGAGTTAGGGTTACAGTCAGACCTAGAGTTAGGGTTAGCAGTAGTCATTAGGGTTAGCGGTAATTGATAGGGTTAGCATTCAAACCCTAACAATTATCGCTAACCCTAACTCTAATTCTAACCTTTAACCCTAACCCTAGCCCTTAACCCTAGCCTTAGCCTTTAACCCTAACCCTAACATTTATCCCTAACCCTAACCTTTAACCTTAACCCTAGCCCTTAACCCTAACCCTAACATGCAACTTTGGGCACATAGGTTCCTGCACTACTTTGATGTGACTGCGATATAACATTGATGCTACTTGTGTGCCAGAGAGTGTAAAGTCGCATCAAAGTCACACTCCATGAACAGAACTGTTATACTTTCTTATCACCCAAAAAGAAACACAAAACGCATAAAAAACGCAACACTTGCATTTTTCGTGCAGGTCCATTGAAGTCAATTACATGCAAAACGCAATCTGCTGTGGAAAATAGTCCCTTAGCCTCTCCAAAAAAAACAAACCGGCTCAAAATGCACGGATGTGAACTAGTTCCATAGGAAACCATGTTAAATGTACTGTTTTGCAGAAAAACGCATAGGTGTGAAGCAAGGGTTAATTATATGCACATGTAGTCTCAGGGACATCACGCTGTTTGGAGAAGGTCTTATAACGTTTATCTCTGGCATGCTGCTCTATAATTTTCCTTGTCTCCTCAGACAACTCTCTCTTTTGTTCTCTCTGGTCCATGTTCAGTGGGGTGCACACAATGACACCAAAACAGCAGAGTGACTACTTATCTCCATTTAAATAGGTTGATTGATTAGACTGAAGACATGTGTGATATTTGTCACAGAAAACAGTCCATTTGAAATTTTACTATTATCCAATAACTTATCATCTTTTCTAGGGGCACCAACAAATCTGTCCAGGCCATTTTAGAATATCTTTGTAGAATAAGCAATCATTTATCACTGTCCACACTTACTTTGCTTTACACTACGGCATACTAAAGGAATGCACGTCTACATGAGACAATTGCTTTTATTGTTATCATCTTAAGGAGGAATGAAGCATTGCTTCAATGAGCTATAAGGGTACCAACAAATTAGTCCAACGCTATACATTTGGCAGCCGATGAAACACAATAGCCCTATCAAATGAGTTTCTGTGTCTCTGCAAAGCAAATTCCTATCAGGTGTCTAATATCTAAATATAAATCACAAGCTAGGAAAAAAAAAAAATCTTATGTTCATGTGCCGCTCACTTTCCAACTTAACAGAAAGCTTAACGTAGCTATAAAAACAATTTGAGCTACTTTAAAAGCTCCATAAACTGCTTGTAGATGCAATAGATTTTTCCAAGGAATGCACTGCCTTGAGATACAGCATGGGAAGTGTTCCTGGAAAAGCCACAGGAGTTGTAATCATATATTAGGCAAGTTTATGAGAATTATTTTCAGGTTGGCTGGGAACTTTTCGATTAAGCCAGCAGTTCTGTGGTCATTATGTATAAGTCATGGTGCAGTTTATTTTATTTCTGACCAATATATTCTGATCATTTGTTGGAGGGGAAACCTCTGAATTTTCAGACTATGAGAAATGAATACTGATGAAGGCAACTGGCTATTAACCCTACTTCTCCTGCCTTAATACCTTCACTGGTGTGTACACTGCCCAACTAAAAATGGTATTAAATATAAAAAAAATAATTTTCTTCCCAAAGGAATAACACTTTTCCAGCATGTTATTTGAAAAGCCATAAATTAAAATAAATCTTGCTAGAATTTTTTTGCTATTGTTCCCTATGGGGAGATTTTGATATGTAGAGAAGACATATTATTTTTATTTCCTTTCACCTTCCAGGCTGGTACCAAGTGTTGCTGGGCAGGAAGAGGGGAAATATCAACTGGGACCTGAAAAAAAAATGACAAAGGGTTCTAACCCTTTCCCAGAAGTGGATGTTGCACTGGTGGATATGTGCTACTGGGCTGGTATTTTCTGTATACAACACTAGACTGTAACAAGAAGATACAGGATTATTTTGCATATGTTACCCACACCCCCATAAACCACTGCATCACAGAAGTTAAAAAAAATAATATTTAGAAATAAAATGCATTACAAAATACTCACCTCACTCCTAGATTTCAGCCACTTCCTGTTGGCAATGTCACTGGGTGTCACACAGAGATCTTATGAAAGCTGAAGGTCCAAATTCTCATGAAGGGCATTTTCGTGGGTTGTGTTCTTGTGAGATCTGGGATCCTAAACCTTCCAAGGGTTCCACAAAAATTCCCACTGACACAATTTTACCTATGCTAGTAAGGTAAGTCTTTTTATTATATCGAGGCAATCCCATAAATCTTGCATTTATGGCAACCTCAGCCTGGGCACCAACCAGGCCACGCCCCCAATGTGTTTCGCTTTGCCCCTCAGAACAGAATCCCCTCCCAATGATTAAGCTCCGAGGTACACATTGTTGCCTGATTGGAGCCCAGCCTGAGATTGCCATACATGCAAGATTTATGGGATTGTCTTGATGGAGATTTAAGGGAGATTTTCTTCTATACTTCTATAGTGGCGGCAGTGCCTGGGAGGACGGCGCCTGGAAGCAACAGGAGGACAACCTGAATAGATCTCCCTACCCATTTAGGGAATGGACCGGTGGTAGATCCCCACGGCCTTAACTTTTGCCATACCCCCAAGAGGTTGCCTTATTATGGTCCTCTAAGTTCCGCCAGGATACTACACAGATTGCCTTGGCAACATATAAATATATTGGACCTTAGACCTTTCCACAGCAACTACGTTTACGACCCTCCCATTTCCATCATACCATCTCTGGCAGTGTTACTTAAGCACACCAGACTTGTATTCATAGGCCTTTGGTTTATATCTTTTATATACTGGATTAATTACTACCATTGTGATACCTCCTGTTGTGTATACCTCTGATGAAGGGTTTTTTGGACCTGAAACGTACGTAGGGCACCGAATTCCATCTTCGGGCAACAGAACATGAAATGTGGCACAATAACACACTTGGATATGTAATGTCTGTATTTGATAATTGTATCGTAATCCAGAATAACTAAAAATGTCTTTGATACTCGTATATGTTTAAATTTACAAACTTTTTCAGCTTTGTCCCTCTGTTGAGTGACAAATAACTTTTAAGACTTTGTAATAAATATTTTTAATTTTAACAAAATGTGGTGTTCTTACCTTTTAAAAACCCACACAGAGGGTATTTATTCTTTTGTCTAGTACTCAGGGATGGGGTAACCACCACAGAGCTTTGCTGAAGTGGAATTATACCCAATTTCTAAATTGCTGCAATTATAAATTTCAAAAGCCAGTATAAAGGAATAGTAGTGGTAAAAAAATAAATAAATAAAACTTAAAAAAAAAAAAGCATTTGTAAGTTTAACTAATATTTTATTTCTTTAATTCTCCTTTAACCACTTCAATACCGGGCACTTTTACTCCCTTACTGCCCAGATCAATTTTCAGCCTTCATAGCTCTCGCACTTTGAATGACAATTGCGCGGTCATGCAACACTGTACCCATATGAATTTTTTATAATTTTTCCCCAGAAATAGAGCTTTCTTTTGGTGGTATTTAATCACCGCTGGGTTTTTGATTTTTGCTAAACAAATAAAAAAGACCGAAAATTAAAATATAAAATATTGTAAATAAGTACGTTTTCTCCTTCACTGAAGGGCACTGATGAGGCTGCACTGGGGGGGGCACTGATGAGACGGCACTGATGGGCACTGATGAGGTGACACTGATGGGCACTGATGATGAGTCACTAATATGCAGCACTGATAGCTGGCACTGATATGCAGCACTGACGGGAACTGATAGGCAGCGCTGATATGCAGCACTGATGGGCACTGATAGATGGCACTGATGGACACTGATAGGTGACACTGAAGGGCACTGATTAGACTGCACTGATGGATGGCACTGATAGGCGGCACTGACAGGCATAACTGAAGGGTACTGACAGGTATTATTGATGGGCACTGATTAGCATTCCTGGTGGGCACGGGTTGGCACTTTAGGTGGGCACTTATGCGCATCCTTGATAGATCTGCACTGATAATCAATGCGCTGATTATCAGCGCAGACCTCACCTGTCAGGAGAGCTTATCGGCTCTCCTCTACTCGCACCTTGTCAGCACGAATAGAGGAAAAACGGATAACCGGCACTTCGTGGTTATGATGTGATCAGCTGTGATTCGACACAGCTGATCACATGGTAAAGAGCCTACATCATAGGCTCTTTACCAAGATCAGAGATGCAGTGTGTCAGAGCGACACACCGCACTACCGATCGCCGTGCGTGCACGAGCGGCTTATTCTGCTGGACGTCATATGACGCCCAGTCAGGATAATGAAACCACCGCGCAACTGTCATTTTGTTATAGGCCGGGTGGGATTTGGTTGAGGGGGCGTGACGGGGGTGTTGTCCTATGCCTATATAGGTGTCCCTCGTTCCCATCTCAAAAAGTTGGGGGATATGCTATTGGTTTGATTTAATAAATTGAAAGTGCAAAGTCTGGTGCAGCTGTGTATGGTAGCCAATAAGCTTCTAACTTCAGCTTGTTCAATTAAGCTTTGAGCAAAAAAAAATAACAAAACAACTGTAAGCTGATTGGTTTCTATGCAGAGCTGCCCCAGATTTTGCATTAATTGTATTTTTAAGAAATATGCGTGTAGTAGACCCATGTAAAAAATTCTGATGTGTCATAATACAATTTTACATCAAAGCTTGTGGGTTTTGTAAACATTTTGTTTGATGCTTTTGTGATATCAAATCAACGTAAAACAAAATAAAGGTTTTAAGAAACAAAGGTAACAGTTTACATTTTTATGCTATGCTACTTTTGCTAAAAGTATATATAGCACAATAAAGTATATCAAAGCATATACGGTATTCACTGAATGCTATTTCATGCTAGGCAGTTTTGACAGTATTTAAATATTCATGAATAAACAGCATACATGGCCATTATTACCGAGGCCTGTCTCCTCTATATTCTACATTCTTGTGTTTTAAATGACACCGTATCAATATAACTGTTTTCAAGATTTGATTTCAAACAAGAGCATTACATTCCTGGATATATCAGAAGAATTTGCAGCATGAATAGTACTTAACAACAAATACGCCTAATGAGAAATAAATAAATATGGACATAATCCACAAGACCCAAGAGAAATTTCTCAGCAGGAAAGCGTCTCTGTACTGCATGACCCTAAATCTATAAATCTTTTTTAGATCAGGCTGACTGGTGTGAGTGTTAGGGGCTGCACTGCCAGAAATAGCTCTCTTCCTGCAAGATGTAGAAAAGATTACAGCTGGAGGAGGGGGGCGGTGGAAGAGACGGGGCTGTTAAAGGTAACTCATAAAAGTCCCATTTTGTTGGAAGGCTGGAGGAAGTAGAAGCAGCTTTGGCACACGTGTCTATGGTGCTAAATTAACTGTTAACACAAATAATCAAAGTGCAAGGCCCATCAAGGAGCTGGCGCCAGTGAAATGAGGGAGAGGCTAGGTCAGCACTGCCTCCAGAGCCGCTATAGCAGGTGGAGACCAACCAGGGACTTGACAGGATGGAAGTGCTTACAAAATACATTGACCAACTGACAGAGGAAAACACCACTGCACTCCTGTTTTCCAGCTATTGTGTGCACGGGCGCAGACTTGTTTTCTGCTCGTGTTTGTGTGTGGGTATTATTTTTCATGTCTGTTGATGTCATAATCTCAACATGACAGGATATAGTAGGCCAATGGCTGCTCCTTATTTGGTGATTTTTCTCCAGCGTTTGCAGCTGCAGTCTCTAGTCTATCGGCATTATTAAAAATATCTTCCTTATATCAGAACTGCATGCATACCTGTCAACCTGACTTTTTCCTGGGTCATTCACATTTACCAAAATGTCCTAAATATGACCTTTTTTTTTTTTTTTTTTTTTGCATATACCAGTAAATCAGATCTATACTCTTTATTTTAATGGGAGAGTAAAAGGGCAAATTCATTAGTTGCTACCAGTAATTGTAGTGCAACCAGTAATTTTAGTGCGACACCAGGGAATGGAAGTACCTTCACCTTCAATTTTTGCTTCAGCCTCATTTGCACTTAAAGCGGAGTTCCACCCATGTAAAAGTCAACAGCTACAAAAAGTGTAGCTGCTGACTTTTAACAATCGGGCACTCACCTGTCCCTCATTCCAGCAATGCAGTCGCCCGAGGGCTCGCTCCTCTCCCCCTCCTCTCTGCGACGCTGGCATCACTGGTGTGGGCACCCGGCTTTGGCTTCAAAGCCAGGCACGCACTGCGCAAGTCTCGTTGTGCCTTGTGACTGGCCGACGTATCTTCTGGGACCTGTGACGTGTCCCAGAAGATCGCCAAGAGGGAGGGGGAAGGTGGACTTCCTTCCCTGAACTGCGGCACCGGGAGAGGAAGTGGACTTGGGACCCTGTGAAAACAAGGTCCCTGGTCAACCCCCAAAAAAAGACATGCCAATTGTGGCATGTCGGGGGTCACCTTCCATTAAAGTGGAAGTTCCACTTTTGGGTGGAACTCCGCTTTAAAGTGACATTAAACCCAAAAACAAGGATTTCATATATTGCAGCTTATCAATCCTTAAAGTTATTGCAAAGCGTTGTTTTTTTCTTAAAATAACAAACATGTTATACTTACCTGCTCTGTGCAATGGTTTTGCATCAAGCAGCCTCTATCCTCCCCTTCTGGGGTCCCCCACTGGCACTCCTGGCTCAACCCTCCTCCCCGTTGAGTGCCGCTTGCTATGATGCACTTACACGTGCTCGCTCCTGAGCTACACACACAGAGCAGGGCTTGGCTCCATCCCTCTTCAATGGCTCCTACTGCTGAATTTGAGTCAGTCAGGAGCTAGAGACCCGAGAGAGCCTTGGCTCTCATGTACATCGCTGCATCGAGATGGGGCTCAGGTATGTATTGGGGGGGCTGCGGTGGGGTGCTGCATACAGAAAGTTTTTTACCTTGCTGCATAGAATGCAGTAAGGTAAAAACCTTCTTCCTTTACAAACACTTTGTACCCTATACTCATTTGCATAGGGGGAAAGAGTGGGATATGGGGGACTCCTTGTTAAGGGGGGCTTCCAGATTTCGATAAGCCCTCCACTTGGCCAGAGTTGTGGGGAAGAGGCCCTTGTCCCCATCAACATGGAGACAAGGTGCTTCGGGGGTGGCAGACAACTTCCCCAAAGCACCCCCCATGTTGAGGTTGTGGTCTGGTATGGTTCGGGGGGGGGGTTCCTCGCCCCCCCCTTTTCATGACCCTGCCAGGCTGCATGCTCAGATAAGGTTCTGGTATGGATTTTGGGTGGGACCCCACAACATTTTGGCATGGGAGTTCCCCTCAAAATCTATACCAGACCCAAAGGGCCTGGAATGGATTGTGGGGGGGGGGGGGTTCTTAAGTTTTCATTGCCTGCAATTCTTATTTTTACATTCAGCTGCCAGTGGGGAACCCTGCTGACAGCTGATGACTCATCGGTTGTTAAGGATGTGGTGGCCACCCGCTCCTTAACAACCATGACAATTACTGGGTGTTAAGGATGCCCACTCCTTAAAGTTATTGTAAACGGTCATTATTTACCAAGCATTTTCAGTGTTTTGTGGTAAATACCGCAGAGCGGTATGGTGAATTGACAGTTTCAGGATCGCATGTGGTATTTAGGGAAAATGTGTCTGGACGCTTACATACCGCATACGATCTGGTTCTGTGAATGGAGCCCATTGTCCTGATCATAAGGCGAAAAAAAGACTACAAAAATATAACTATTGCAGTTACAACATTTAAGCACTGGAAAGTTGTAATATAATCATTTTTTTTGTTTTTGGGTTTAATACTGCTTTAATAATTAATTCTACTTCTGCATTAAAAATTAAAGTGATATTAAAGGTAACTTTTTTCTTCTTAAAATAAAAAAAGATGTTATACTTACCTGCTCTGTGCAATGATATTGCACAAAGTGGTCACTTACCTTCTCTTTAGCAGCCTGTTGTCAGCACTATCTGCTCTTTCTTCCTCAGGGTGCTTCCTTCCAAGCTGGGTGCTAAGGGTGCACACGTATGTGCATGCTGCGGAGCCAGGCTGTGTGCGTTCATAGATACACGCAGTGCCTGCAAGCCACACCCCAACCCCCTCCTCACAGGAGTTTGATGGACAGCAGTAGGAGTCTATGGCTCCTGTTGCCCTCAGTGTCTCCTGTGAGACCTGGAAGTGAAGAGAGCAATGCTGCAGCTGGATTCAGCGAGAGGAGTCAGGCAAGTGCTTAGGATAGATATTGGCGCATTTTTTACCTTAATGCAATGAATGCAGTAAGGTAAAACATGTTTTAAGTTTAGAACCACTTTAAATGAGGTTCAATGTGAGAATGGTAGAGTACACTTTTGAACAGTTTCATAACTGTACTCTACCCTGTGCTACTGGGGAAGTTTCCTATGGAAAGCCCGTTAAGTGGATTTCACTTATATTACCAACTTTATAGAATTCCTATACAGAAAGTATAACTGTATATCTGGTAACGTCCTCCAAATTTCAGCTGAGGCACCTGTTTCTTCGCTATTCCTTTTCCTCATCCCTTTTTCTTTTTAAAAGCCGCCTCAGCCACCTAAAAGCATGCAGTGGTAAACCAAACGCCAACGGTGTGAAATACACTTGTACTTTGCAAATTCTGCATCAATTTGCACGAGTGGAGTGCATTTACAGCAGTGGTTCTCAACTCCGGTCCTCGGGACCCACTAACAGGCCAGATTTTAAGTATTACCTTGGGGAGATGCAGACTATAATACTGCAATCACTGAGCAGCAAATGATATCAGCTGTGATGCATTTCAGTTATCCTGCAAACCTGGCCTGTTAGTGGGTCCCTTTCTTCCCTCACCTTCACCATTTTCCAGGGATGTAAGAAGGCTTCTACAAAGCAAAGAGAATGAGCACAGTATGAAACGTAGAGGAAGAGAGGTAACAAGAACCCCTTAAACATTTATAGCCCAACCCTTTAATCCATAGATTCATTGACTCTTGGCATGGTATAACGACATGACATGTTCTGAACAGTTCCAAAACTGTGATAAAGATATGTAAGCTAGTTCTCAAAGATGTCTCTCTTGATTCAGTTTTGGGGCAATAGTTACAAGAAGTATCATCGAAATACACTGTCATCATTGGAGTTGCACCAAAATTAAATTTTCTGCTTCACCATAGGGCATATATATCTACAGTTTTAGAGCTTGTTCAGATAACTGTTTAAGTGGACAACCTAAGTGTCTCAGAGAGTGTACTGAATTGACGCAATTTTAGGGTTGCCACTCCTTTAATCCAGGACACCTATTAATTACACAGGTTCTGTGGCTGATTAAGGTGGTACTTGGTGCCTTATTTGCATTACATTAGCCTCAGAACCTGTGTAATTCATATGTGTCCTGGATTAAAGGGATGATGTGGCAACCCTACGCCATTTAACTTCCAGTCTCCTTCATGAGTCACTGATCCATAGCTCCCAACTGTCCCTGATTTTGAGGGAATGCCCCTCATACGGAACAATGTCCCTCTGTCCCTCTTTCCTCCTCATTTGTACCTCATTTTGGTCTGATCAATATAGTTGCATAAAAAATGCACTACTTATCTATTAACCTCCCTGGCGGTGTTCCCGAGTGCGGCTCGGGGTGGATTTTCAGTACCAAGAACGGTAACCCCGAGCCACACTCGGGATTGCATCGCTGGATCCAGGCAATGTTACTCACCTTGTCCCCTGGATCCAGCGATGTCCCCCGCAGGGTCTGCGAGCTGTGTCCTCCGCCCGATGCCTCTGTGTGCCGGGCTCCGTTCCCTGCGAGCGTCGCGTCGCACAGGGACGGAGACCGGCGGGAAATTCAAAAAGTGAAACACACAGTACACATACAGTACACTGCAATCTTATAGATTACATTACTGTATGAAAACATTTCACATCCCCTTTGTCCCTAGTGGTTTGCCCAGAGCCCTGCATGCACTTTTATATTATAAATGTCATTCCTTCTGCCTGGAAACATGAGAATGTCCATAGCAACCAAAAAGTGTCCCTTTGCGTCAAAAGTGTTTTCTGATCAGCTAGAAAACACCGATAGTAAATAAGAATCATTTGCAGAATTGAGTGATACTGATTTTTGGGGAAATTTATCATCAGACACTGAAAGTGACGACAGCGACAATTCTGCAAATGAGCAAATTTCTGTCTTTTTGGTTTGATTACATTATTGAATACATTTTATTACTATTATATTATTATTTTTGATAATTATTTTTAGTTATTTATTATATTATAATTTATGATTTCATTTTTCAAACTTTTTCATACCCGGGATGTCTACTAGACTCTGGTTTGGACAGATTTAAGTGAGTTATTGCTAAGAAATACAGGCCTACAATATAAAACGCCAAATTTTCATGCAAAATAATCGTACCGCTTTCAGCACCAAAAATCTGAAATAATCATACCGCCAGGGAGGTTAAAAAGTGTTTTTTAGTGCTAAACGTTTCATCCAATTTCTAAATTGCTGCTTTTGTAAATACCAAAAGCCAATACAAAGAAATAGTAGTAGTAAAAAAGCAATTGTGGGTTTAACCAATAATTTTCTTTGGTACAGTTCTCCTTTTAAGGGGGGCGTGGCAGGGTGTGTGTCCTATATCTACATACTTTTGCTAATAGGTGTCCCTCATTCCCTTCTCAGAAAGTTGGGAGGTATACTGATCAGGAATGAATATATGCATTTTATGGACATCTTACCGGCTGCAAGCATGTACCTAAACTGTTAATCACTATGGGGTGAAGCCAAGATCAGGGCGACAAGCCTGGAGTCTGTATCTTTAAAAATATATCAGCAATGACAGTTTCTGTATTGAAAAGTTTGCTTTCAATCTAATGTCCCTGCCATAGTAATAGCAACACCAGCTAGGGCCTGAGGAAAGGCCAGTATCCTACCATGGAAAGACTCAACATATAAAGTCCATGTAAGTATGCTCAGCAGTGGGAATCCAGGATCCCGGTATTGCAACCATGCTTCTTGATAAGCCACTGTGTTGCCTAATTGTGAAGAATAGTATTCCCATTGACATGTACTTACTTATGTTCTGTTTGTGCATGTTAGTGAGCATGATTAACAGGTAGATATAAAATACTTAAAGCGGTCTTAAACCTCGGACATGAAATATGAACAAAGCATATCTCTCTATAATGTGTACTTGTCTCAATTAAAAGCACTAAGTGTCATTTCCGTCTGCTGCTTTGTTCCTCTGCTATCAGCATGAATCACTTCTAAAAAAAATTTCCTGACACCAAGAGAAAAAAGGTGACAGGGAGGGATCTTTATCAGATTGACAGGCTCTGTTTCTGTGAGCTCTGTAAAGAGGGTGTGTTTCTTCCCTCCAATCAGCTCCCAGAGCTCTCCTCGCTGAGCTCTGAAGTGTGCAATTTCAGCTCTCCCCCCATCTTTTTCTGACTCGCAGACAAGCTTATAAATTCAGCACTTTGAACAGATGTAAAGAGAAGAGAAGACTGCTGATAAACCAGTCACTTAACTGGGTATATATGTAAGGGTTTACAACCACTTTAAGAAAAGGTGGCTGTCATCACAAGTGTTTCTTTTTATTCTTTTTTATGCATTTATGTTGCACTGGTATTTTTGAGCCTGTATTTATTTATGTAGGAGTAAAAGGCAAGTACCATAAAGATACTGGAATAGAAAAAATAAAACCAGACTTTACAGAACTTTAAAAGCTAAATGGACATTTTAGATGTGAGTTACAAATGTTCTACTTATTTTACACCTGTACTCTGTGTAAATATAAAGTGTGCAAGCACAGGCAAATGGATTCGGATGTACAGAAAAGTTTTGGCAGATCACTGTACAGTTGTAATCAGCGATAATGTATACAATCCCAGCTGTAGGAAACCTGGAAGAGCCATTCCCTGGGAGTAATTAAACAGACACTCCACTCAAAAAGAATAACAATTTTCAAGCAGATTTTTTATAGCAACCAGTCCTTGGTTCTACCAGTGACTTGCATGCTACAGTATATAACTGCTTTGCCCTATAAGCTTGTAATTATTTCGTTAGGGAATCACAGATCTGCATACCGGCACATACTGAACTCAACCTGACCTTCTGTGCTGTCTAAGCACATACCTCCACCCCTACACAGTGCATGTAATATCACACTATCAGAGCTATCAGAGATAAAAAGAGAATGAAAGTGAGATAGTTATATCACCTCTCATCTGCCTATTTCTTTCAATATTATTAGCTTGTGCAAGCATGGCTATTGTCACTGTGACTTAAAATTTCGGCCAGTGAAGATGCCACCATTTGTAGAAGGGTGCCAACTTGCTGGTAATTATAGGAAACAGTAATAGTCCTATGCAAGGCCATACATGGGTCGAATTCTAAACAAATTTTCTTTCAAATATCTGAAATTCCATCAGATAGTGTCACCGCTGATTTCAAAATTCGACCAACCGAGCCTTCAATTTCACCTCATGTTGCTACAGAAAAGAATTTTCGTGGCCCGGAATCTTTTCTTTTCAGGTCACAGCCCATGAGTATTTCTTTTTTGATTATGTTTGTCACACGATTCTCCCATCAGTGATTAGAAATTTGTTCATTTTTCAAAAAAATTCCATCCATGCCAGATCACTCAAATTTGATGGCCGCATGAAAATTGCCCGTTGCTGCGGCCTACTATTGGTGCAAAATTCAAACGAAGATGCTTAGTTATGATTTTTGTACCAAAATTCTTTCAGAATTCAGCCCATGTATGGCCAGCTTTAGTAATGGGACCCTTGTGGCAAGCATTTGTTTGCTGTTAATAGATGTGTTGATTCTTCATGCTGGCAAAATCTTTTTTCTTATAGCATCTATTGAAGAGCTCTACTTTATTTTAGCCACCATTGTGTTTACTGCTGTAAATTTAAAATAGCATTATTTTATTTTGTTTCAATCAGCCTATTACCTTTTACTCTGTTGTACTTTTTAGTTAGTGGTAGTAAATAATCCTAAATTACACAAAGGTCTGTATTCCCTGTAAATGGAAACAACCCAACTAACCTACTATTGGCCAGTGGTGCCCCAAATTTAAGGACATTATGTAGAAGGAGGATCACTAACACTGCACTATCACACTGAACACAACATTCCCACCATCAAATATGGTGGTTGCAGCATCATGTTGCACGTTGTGGGGATGCTTTTCTTCAGCAAGGACAGGGAAGCTGGTCAGAGCTGATGGGAAGATGGATGGAGCCAAAAACAGGATAGTCTTAGAAAAAAACCTATTTGAGTCCGCAAAAGATTGGGGCAAAGGTTTCTCCCACAGCAGGACAACAGCCCTAAACATACAGCCAGAGCAACAATGTAATGGTTTAGATCAAACCATATTCTTGTGTTAGAATGGCCCAGTTAAAGGCCAGGCCTAAATCCAATTGAGAATCTGTGGCAAGACTTAAAAATTGTTGTTCATAGACGCTCTCCATCCAATCTGACAGAGCTTGAGCTATCTTGCAAAGAAGAATGGGCAAAAAAGTCACTCTCTAGATGTACAAAGATAGAGACATCCCCAAAAAGACTTGAAGCAGTAATTGCAGGGAAAGGTGGGTCTACAAAGTATTGACTCAGGGGGCTGAATACAAATGCATGCCACACTTTTCAGATATTTATTTGTAAAAATGTTGAAAACAACTTATCTTTTTCCTTCATCTTCACAATTATGTGCCACTTTGTGTTGGTCTATCACATAAAATCCAAATAAAATACATTTACGTTTTTGGTTGCAACATGTGGAATTTTTTTAAGGGGTATGAATACTTTTTCAAGGCACTGTATGTGGACCCAAATGTGGATTCTATACATCTCCTCCGTGCACCACCTCATCTGGGGAAAGTTGTTCTTCTGCCCTCTCCCCTCCTCTATCCTTTCTCTTACCCCAACCCCCTTTTTGCCCCTCCCCTTTGTTTTGGGGGTTTTTTCACACCCCCAACATCTTAAGTACGCCAGTTTTTGGCATTTTTATCCTATTTTTCTTTTTATATACAAGTTTAAAAATAAAATTCCATCTTCACAGGATATGACCTTAACACAATCCTCTTTACCATACCACCTGGAAGATTGATGTCATGTATATGCGTTACATGTGTCCTTTTCAAATCCTGATCTTAACATCATTATTCACATTATACCTTTGCCTTCTGGCGTTCTCTGTTAACCATTTGTTCCACCTGCATGTGGATAGTATATGGTGAAACTTTGTAAAATATGTTGTGGAGATAAATAAATAATTAATATATATAAAAAATAAACCAAATTACAATTATCTGCAAAGTAAGGGTTTCCTTACTGCCTGACCAGAGCAGAAGGTTTAAACTTGATGTACCTGTGTATAGAGCCAGAGTGAAAACCTGGATGCTTGAAAAAAAAAAGAGCTAAGAAGATATTGACAGCTCAACGACTGTACCTGACCAAGTGGAAGCAGGGAATCCATACTCTTCCGTGAAAGGTCACGTACCTTGACATCTGCCTGTAGGATGAAATGAAAATGCTAATATGACTTGAAAAGTTCCACAAACAAACAATTGGTATTTGTGGCTTAGCATTTGGCAGCTTTGTGCTAGAACAGTCTGCAGACTATCCAAAGTGCCAAATGATATTATTTCTGGGCTATGACTAGACTGCATAGGAATTAATAGGATTCCTCAGGTGTTATCTGTTGTTATTAGCAAGTATGCAGACCTGACCAACTTCAATGATTCATAGAGTCGGAGGGGACCATTTTTGTGTTAAACATTGCTGTTACTGATGGTAAATTTGACTTGCTAGACTGCAATAGAAAAATAACATCTGCAATCACACTACTTGCTATCAAAACTAAGTGTTAAAAATCCACTTCCCTATCATTTACACTAATCTGCTCCAAATTCTGTTTTTTTTAAACCAGATTTTTGTTTTATAATTTTTTTCACATGAGGCATTTAGAAGGGATCCTATACCCCCCTCCATTTCCGTTATTCCCTCCCATGCTCCATGCTCATAACAAGCCACCTCTCAAACACATCAGCCTGGGTTCTTTTATAGTTGTAGTTCTCCAGGTGGCAGCGCAATAATCAACCTTCTTATATTTTGTAGTTCTCCAGGGGGCAGTGTTTTAATCTTATATTTTGCCTTTCATGGTTCATCCCTTCTCTCTTTATCAGTATGCACAAGAAGATAAGGAGAGAGTACTTAACCCTGTGCAAGCTTCAAGTCACAATTCATGCCTTACAAGGGGGCTTTTACTGTTCACTACTGGCAGCCAAACATGGCAGGGGAAAAAAGAAAGGAAGGTGAATTTGTACAGCTGGGGAGGGTGTCAGTTACATGAGCCAATTGCTCTGCAAAGCAAAGCTTCGCTTTAGGGGTAGGCATTTGGGATTATTGGTATGCTATGAGTAAGGCTATGGCCGAAACGCGTTAGCATCCATCATGCTGTAACTGCTGGAAATACTGGAATAAAATTGCATAATCGAAAAGCATATGTATGCAGGCTTTTTCTGACATTTGGAAATGTTTTTGACTTTTCAGCCTGAGCACAACACTCAGCTCCGTATTCATCCCATTGTGCAGTAGAGCTTGGGTGAGTCTTTGCATACTTGGCATTATAAATTAGGGGTATAAAATCTGTGCTAAAACCAATCCTTCTATTAAATAGCAGCTAGCATAATTAACAAATACAAAGTATGTAATAGTCCATATGCAGCACTTATAGCAAATAGGTCTTAGATGAAAAAGTGGAAAAGAGGGTTCCCAACACCAGCTTCAGCGTGAGTCAAACAGCACACCGCACCACCGTGCCAAGCAAGTCTCCTTACCAGATGCAGGGAATAAAACAGCAGCATGTAACACACTCCACCAACAGCCAGGAATCAATAGGTCCCTCAGTTCAGTATGCACCATGGAACATCCACAATAAAATGTCTCCGTATTCCTCCAGACATATCATGACATAGATGCATAGGGGACAAAGTAAGTAGCCTATAGTGAAGCCTGTAAACCATCCAATGAAGTTTATTAAAATTATACTCACATAAAAAGACATATACAAGCTTGTATGATATAAAATATAAAATATTTTGGGCGTATCATCAGAGCCATGAATGTGAGAGTAAATGAGCATGTGGCCAATATCAGGAAGGGTTTCCTGAAACATTCTGTTTCAAGACATTACTTGGAACATCACAATAGAGACCCTACAGGTACCTTATTTATTGGTATTGATCGACTCACCCCACATTGGAGAGGGGGTTTTGTGAGGAGAAAGATATCACAAATGGAAACCCAGTGGATTTTCGATTTAAAAAGTTATGTGCCCCACGGATTGAAATGGACTGGGACATTAACTGCTTTATTAATAATGGGTGATGTGTCCCAGTCCTACGTTTTGGGAAGCGTCCTGATGGTGTATATTATATCACCACTAAATGGAGCATTTCTCTTTTGTTGTCACTTTCCTCCGTATTTACAATCCTTCATTATATGCCAAAATATTTTTGTATCTCCTGTGTTAATTTTTCTAATCTTTATATTATGGTAATTTTATTTCTATTGCGCTTAAGTGCTGGTTTGTGCCCATTCCGTGGGGGCAGTGATGCCCTTGGTTCATATGGCAATTTCCGGCAACATTGAAACCGAATGTGATATAGGCAGGTGTGTCTATTATGTTTCCTGTCCTCGGAGCGCAATGGCGGTGACGCCGGCATTCTGGCACTTGAGTATTTCAGGTGTGCTTGACATGGCTGGCCACACCTCTGACGATAGCCCATTGGCTGAAACACGTCAGTCGGTATCACAGCATTTCTAGTACGTCAATCGACCACAGATTTTGATTTTATATCATACAAGCTTGTATACGTCTTTTTATGTGAGTATGATTTTAATAAACTTCATTGGATTATTTACGGGCTTCACTATTGGCTGCGTCCTTTGTCCCCTATTCATCTATGTCATGATATGTCTGGAGGAATACGGAGGCGTTTTATTGTGGATGTTCCATGATGCATACTGAACTGAGGGACCTATAGATTCCTGGCTGTTGGTGGAGTGTGTTACATGCTGCTGTTTTATTCCCTGCATCTGGTAATCACATTTGGGATTATACCCGTTTCTTCACATCAGGAGCAAGGGATAAAGCCCCACTCAACCAAAGCCTTCTAACCTTGGGGGGCACCAGTCTGTATACATGTTTTACTGGGCTGCTGCCATTCTGTAGGGATTGGTTAATTCTAGACAATATGTTTTTTAAAATTACAAATAAGCTGGTCAGTTTTAATAATGATATCCATTGACTGTAACCAGGTGCCAGGTTAAAATTTAAACACCGGAGGATTTATTCTGTAAAATCTATTTGCTCTATATACACTATATTACCAAAAGTATTGGGACTCCTGCCTTTACACGCACATGAACTTTAGTAGCATCCCAGTCTTAGTCTGTAGGGTTCAGTATTAAGTTGGCCCACCCTTTGCAGCTATAACTGTAATGATATCATGTGCTGGACACATGAAATGCTGGAAACCATTTTGTTCAAATGTCAGCCATGACAGTTTTAGCCTAAGAGACACACACTGCCAGTATCTCACTCCTTTTCCCCCCTCCCTTCAGGAAAGGAATTCCTGGCTCATTTTGCAAGTCACAAAGGTGTCTGGTTTTGCTTGCAGGCCTTATCATAAAACAATAAACCAGATCCATTAAGACGGTAGAGCAGGATGCTCTGAAATAATGAGCGTCGTAGAAAGAGGCATTCAGGCAGAAGCAACCTCTCAGCGACCAATATACCTCATTCCAAAGTAAGAAATATACACAGGATTCATAAATCCAGACAGGAACGTGACATCTTAATAAAAAGTACATAGTTGAATGCGGAATTTTACACTGAACCAATTGAGTCCAAACACCCATGGGCCCGATCATATGGGGAGCCACTGGTAGCTTTTCTTCCTCCTAGAGTGATTGAATTTTGGCAACCTGTCATGTTTGGACTTATTTTAATGCAACTTTTATACTGAGCTAGAATTCCCTCCTTACCCATGTGAGTGGTCAGGGGCATGTGGCCCCACCCCTTTGCTTCCAGAGAAAAAGGGAATAGACAGGACAGTCCTCAGTTCTCACTTTACCATAAAAGAACGAACATCTGAGAGCCTGCGGGACTCATCGACAAACCTCTGCTCAATCATGGACATTAACTGCAAATATCTTTCTCACTTCCATTCTGCCTTATCTCTTTGCTGCTGTATATTATGTCTTTATTGATTTGTAGCACCATTTTTCTGTAAATATTTTATCTGCACCAATTTTGACCTTTTCATTATTAAACCTTATTCTGAAAAGTGTTAATCTTGTCCCTAAAGCTCTTAATGCAAGCTATAATGAACTTGTTCCTTTGAAGAGTGCTACTGTTTAGAATAAATTATCTGAATATTCCTGTCTGTGGTGACAGCGTGTGTTACAGGAGATTCTAAAATCATAATTGGTATTGCTAAAATCTTGAGTTCCTCTTTCTCGGTCCCAAAAGAAGAGGTGGTGGCAGTGAAAGGGTTAATTGCTTAAATTAGCCTGGTGACAATCGCACTCAGGCTGCTGGCACATAGATTGTGGTCCCGCAAGCTGGAAAATCTTGCTGGATGCAGCTGAGAGTGACATTGTTACGTTAGTGACAAGCGCGGTGTGAAATTGGGTGTGAGATTGGGTGGTCCTCTGTCACCAGTTAGTGAGGAGGGCAAGGATCTGATACCGTGATCGTCAGAATAACAGCTTCAACTCTCTGGGAAGGCTGTCCACAAGGCTTAGGAGTGTGTCGATGGGAATGTTTGACCATTCTTCCAGAAGCGCATTTGTGAAGTCAGGCACTGATGTTGGACGAGAAGGCATGGCTCGCAGTCTGCGCTATAATTCATCCCACAGGTGTTCTATCAGGTTCAGGTCAGGACTCTGTGCAGGCCAGTCAAGTTCCTCCACCCCAAACTCACTCATCCATGTCTTTATGGGCCTTGTTATGTGCACTGCTGCACAGTCATATTGGAACAGGAAGGGGCCATCCCCAAACTGTTCCCACAAAGTTGGGAGCAAGAAATTGTCCAAAATGTTTTGGTATGCTATTATAGCGCAGACAGTGAGCCAGGCCTTTTCATCCAACATCAGTGCCTGACCTCACAAATGTGCTTCTGGAAGAATGGTCAAACATTCCCTCGTGGACAGCTTTCACAAAAGAGTTGAAGCTCTTATAGCTGTAAATGGTAGGCCAACTCAATACTGAATCCTATGGACTAAGACTCGGATACCATTAAAGTTCATGTGTTTATGATGCCATTAAAGTCGCCCCCCCCCCCCCAGCAGATTGCCCCTTGGTTTCCTAGATTCGGCACCGCTTGCAGTTATCAAAATGGATGGGGAATAGGCCACAGGTTTCACTACATCCATAATAAAGGATCATGGGTATTTACAGGAACAGTGCACAATGTCCCCTGACTACTACTGAAAGCCCATGCAGTCTTATGGTAAATAAGAAAAACATGACATTTAAAAGATTCAAGGGCTGACAAAATGACCAAGTGAGTTGATCACTGAATATGTATCTCACCATCTGGCCTCTTCTCAATTAGCTAGTCGCACAATCTTTCTATGCTCCTGATTTATCACCCCATCCCACACCTATGGTAGTGTAGTGCCCCCATAGTGATAGGTGCGTTTTTGTAGTGAGTTTTTGCTAGGAGAGGCCAAATTTAATCAGGCCTGACTGTAGGTGCAGGCCTGAGTGTTTTGATCTGGGCTTGGGGAGTGGCTCAGGTAGGATTGAGGCAGTCCAACAGATGGTGTCACTAAACCCTCCTACCTTCTTCTGGAAAGCACTGGAAATTTCTAGAGTGAAGGTGGGACAAGAGGTGTCATCATCTGGAGTGTCATGAGAAGCCCTGACCAATCCCCAATCTGGAGTGGCAGGGACAGGCCTTCTCATATACTCGGAGCTGGGTCAGTTGGGGAGGAGTCGTGAAGGTGGAAGTCTGAGGATGTAGCAGAGGTGCTGTGGAGGCCTCTACCTGGGAAGGAGGGGGGGTGACCTTGAGGCCTGGAGGTTTGGGTGCAGCCAGGAGTGGAGATGATTCCTGGAGTCACACAAGGGAACGTGAGAGCAGAAGAGGTGCTACTGAGAGACTTTAAAGTGTTCCACTGGAGTCGGTGAGTGACAGACCCTGGGATCTGGAAGAGAAGTGCTGGAGCAGGCTGGGAGAGGAATAGTGGACAGTCTGTGGAAGCCTTTGGAACCAGTCAGGGGAAGGAGTGTCACTGTAAGGAAAAGCAGGTTGGTGAGACATGGAAGAGGGATGGGCTGGAAGTTGTAGTCCATCAAAGGCCCAGCTAGCACCAACATACTAAGCTACATATTCAGGGGCCCGTGATCCCTGGCCTGTAATGGGTGGTCCTGAGGTCCTGCTGACACAATGTAGGCCTCACCATGTTCTAACCGTGTTGAAGAGAAAGGAGTAGAGAAGATTACCTTTCAAGCTGGAAACAAAGTGATGTGCTGGAGAGAAGTGAAAGTGATAGTCTGCAGGTACAGTGTATGAGAGAGAGAGCTGTAGGAGAAACGGTCAGCAAGCTAAGTGCTGGGGAGTTGTAAGGAGTAACAGTCTGCAGTGGGATAGTCTGCAGTGCAAGTGTGCATATACAGGACTGTATATGGAAGTTGTGTACAATAACTTCTGGGGCATCCCACAGTCACCTCTTTTCCCCATCCAAGTTATTTCCCCTAAATAAAACAACAAAAAAACAAGAGCCTGGTCAGTGTCTATGGATGTGTGAGATATGGTGGGGTGGTGGGATTGAGGGCAGCTATCAGGTGAACCACAACTAATGCCACTCCCAAGGGAGCACATGGCTACAGTAGTCTTCAAAGATCCTTGAGATAAAATTAGGTCATCAAAAGCCTACACATACACAAGGATAGAAGAAAACGCGACGGGGGGGAGGGGTTTACTAAAACTGGAGCACTCAGAATCTGGTGCAGCTGTGCATATTAACCAATCAGCTGCTAATTCCAGCCTGTTCAATTAATCTTTGCTGATAAAACCTGGAAGCTGATTGGTTACTATGCACAGCTGCACCAGATTCTGCGTGCACCAGTTTTAGTAAATCTCTCTCAATGTCACACGGCACAGTGATAAAAGTGAGGCTGTGACTGCAACGGTGTCATTTGTTCTCAGCAAGTCTTCTGCTGTTCCCTCAAATTTTAAAAACCCACAAAATTGTACTTTTCCAAGACAGAGGAAAACAAAACTAGGTTATATGCTACAAAAACAGATCTAACTCAAATAAATAACTGTATGTAAATACAAAACTGGATCTAATGTGCAGTTTATGCTATAATTATATATATTTTAATTTTATTTTGGCAGACTACAGGGTGCTGTGACTCACATCTGTCACCCCCTACCTAGAACTAAATTTGTCTGTACAAACCGTCTAAGAAGCAGCGCCCATTTAAGGCTGGTGAACCTGATCCAATGTTATCTTGTTTCCATCTTGAATGGGGAAAGAATTTGTAAGACAAAACCAGTGTGGGTTATACAGCATATTACGCTGGATTTATTCAAATCTGATTTGAATCATATCAAAGCAAACACATCAAACCCAAGGCAAGATGTACTTCATTTTAGAGTCCATGGGAGCAGGCACGAATTCTCGGGCTCCGCAGGATGCTATGCACTAAGTAGCAATCAAACACTGATCAGCTTCCCTCTTAATTCAAACCCTGTGCTAAGCTGGTGGAAGGGAATGCACAGCGCCAATATAGAATACTAGGAAGAAGAAGCTTACAAGGTGAAACTCAATATTATATTTTAGGTTTGGCAAGTGCACCCCAGATCTTTGAATTCTCTGCAATTAACCAGATCTCAGCATCACTGGCTCCAGAGAGCCGCAGAGATTTTGGTTTTATTAGCTATTTCCTTTCCCAGCCGTCAGCATTACCTCCCATCCTTAAGGTAGGGGGCTGGGAAAATCTCCCATAATGTTATGGTGCCATAGAAAGACCACAGCAAAACAAGTGCCAGCCAGTCTATTTTTTTTTTTTTTTTTTTAAATGAACACAGAGCTCACATAAACCAGCCTTGCGCTTGAATTAAACACGTTGTTGTATTCAGTCCTTTACGTGTGGCATAATTAAAAACATCCAGCAGTAATTCTTTGGATACCCCACTGCAGAGACACAAAGTCTAGAAACGTTCTTTCTGCAAGGTTTAACTTTTCAGGAAATGCAGAGGGCTACCTTTTCTGAGGATGTATACAGGGAATTCGTTCCCTCTGCAGAATTCTTTACGGAGAAAAAAGGGAGCAACAAAGAGATCACATTTAAGGAGTTCTACCAAGCACATAATGTAGCCTGCCAAAGATTACTCGATTCTGTTGCACGTCTGAAAACATTGCATGTTGCGCCTTTGCACAGATATACAGTTTTATGGGATTAAGTACTTTATGCCACTTAGATGAACAAACTGCTTTTAATATTACCGTCTACTTCAGCATCAAGATTAAGGTTCTGGTGTCCTACAGTATGCAGGATTCATGTTATCACTCACTCCAACTAAACCCTCCTCCCAGTGTTTTTCCTGTTTTGATAAGAGGGTAGCTCATGCAGAGCATAGTTGAGGGTGGGGGGGTAGCAACCATAGGTGTGCACACAGGGTGTGCCAGGTGTGCTTGTGTGCATTAGCATTATCATTCTGCGTGCCGACAGGGAGATGGGAAAGATCTCTCTCTTACCGGCTCTGCCATGAGAGAAATGCTTATGGACTTCTCTTTCACTGTGCTGGCAGAGATATCAATGTGCCAGGGCCGTATATATGTAGACACACACGCATGTGTGTTTGACCTTTGGGGTGCACACCCTAATGCCATAGGCTGCACACACCTATGGTAGCAACAGATACTTAATTACTGGTTATTATCTTATCACTTACACACAAGAAGTTAATCAGTATGCTGGCACTGCCACAGATTTCCTGTTTCAGGGTGGCTACTTTCTTTTGCAGTGTCTTATGGAGCCACCCTTGCATGCAGGGCCTAGAGTTGTGTCTCCCCACCATAGGCGTGCGCCTGGGCACACCCTAATCATCCCATGCGGTGCCGATTCCCCCTGCTTCCTGTTTCCCTCCCTCTCTGCAGTGCTGCCAGTTTCCCTCCCCCCCTCTCAGGAGTGGGGAAGGGGCTGGTAAATATTTAATTAACCGGCCCCTTCCGTTTCTGAATGAACACAATGAGCGATCTGTACCAAACGTCTCTATCTTCATTCTTAACTGAAGCATAGTAAATTATGTTTACTGCAGGCTGCAGAGAAAGGGACTGGGGAGTCTCTGTCCTCAGTTTCTTTCTTAAAAGTGAGGCATTAGGGGTCTGTTTAGACCCTTGATATGTCACCAAAGCCCCATAACAGAGCTCCTAAAAAAAAATTGTAAAAAAAATAATAAAAAATAATCTTGTAAAAAAATAATTGAAAAAAATAAAATTGTAAAAAATAAATTTTAAAAAATAATAAAAATAAAAAACTACTGACACAGTCCGCTGCCCTACTGATACCAACCGTTGCTCTAATGACACCGTCCACTGATCTGCTGATATACACGTGTCTGTGCTCTGGGGTGCACACCCTAATGCAATAGGTGTGCACATCAATGCTCCTTAACTGTGTGTATCAATAGAAATACACAGCCTGATAGCCTAGAATGGCAAGATACTCCCTTGCTCCTTCCTTCTCCAAGCTAAAGCCAGCCAAAGATGGACTGAAATTCAGCCGGTTCAGCAGGAATGGTTTAAGGGTTAAAACAGGTGGTGGGAAAAATCACATAATGCCTCCTTACCCCCTGTCAAACGCCCTCTGAAAAACAATCCACCACAGAGGGCAACAACAGGTCTGACCTAAAATGCTAATATGGTCACAAAAGACATAGTAGGTATCATCACTGCCCAGCATTAGGAAAGGTGTCAAAGGAAACGCTCACATGGGAAGCGCTGATCATATCTGCTGGGAGCATAGACAAGTTTTGAGAAGGGTCTCTAGAACATTAAACAAGAGTCTACACCAATGAGCTAATATTATAAATATTTGTAACGAGGTTTAAACTCCTACACATGGTATGGTGAATTCCACATAATCACGTACTTTGCCTTTCCACCACTTCCAGAAAACATTTATAACTCAACATTTATCGCACTGTGTTCACCAAGGTGCTGAGCCATTGCCGGAACTTATAGATTACAAGACTCTAAGGGCTCGTCATCAATATCCCTGAGGAGATAGAAAACAGATAGAAAACAGATCATTTTAAATCTCCCCATGTTGCCAGTAATTTGTTTTAAAAGGTTTCCCACAATCTGAATAGGAAATATGATGAAAGAGTAGATAAGCCAGATCAGCTAACTACTATTATACTCATCATGTTAACTGTTTATGCTTCCAAAGGGTTTTGTAACTAATTAGCCAGTTACTGTAGATCCCTGCCACACAGCATAGTCAGGTCCCCAACCACAATGTTTTTCCTCGCTGTTGAAGCAATTCTACATAGTCAATAACTTTCTCCAGCTTGTGAATGTATAGTGAAGAAGTAGAACACACCAATGAGGCCATCATTCTGCTCTCTCTTCTTATCAAGTCTGTGTTGTAGCCTGACCTTTCACATGGGTGTCATCAGTTCAGTCACTTCTTTTGCTGATGAAAACAGATTCAGGTTGCATTCGTTTGCACATCTGTTATCAGTCCAGTTCAGTTTTTGCATCCATTTTATGTGCCCCGTTTACAAGTGTGTTCTGTCTGTCCATTTTTCATTCACCGATTGTATTTCTATGGGCAAACGGATATAAACAGATGATCACCCATTTGCATCCGTTTACATCCACATCCTTTCAGGTCCATTTTTTTTAATGGAACAAGTCTCTGTTTTTGTTGCATTTAAAAAATAAAAGCAGGCCTAAATGTAATGTAAACTGATGTAAACAGACAGTCCTTTTCTGCATTAATTTTTCATCTGATTTTGTAGTGTTGTTAGGAGCTGGCACCTGCCGATGTCCTAACAGCCATGACTTATCCCTGCTGTTAGCAGGGGATTCCATGCTGATAGCAGAATGTACATAAAAGAACCGACACAAAAAAGTTAAAAACCAAAAAAATGGGGTGCAGCCCCCCCCCTCCAATCTATAGCAGGGGACCTCATGCCACAAAAAAAAAATTGTGTGAGCCCCCCCCCCCCCCCAAATCCATAACAGACCCTTATCCAAGCATGCAGACTGGCAAATCAGGAAAGGAGGGGACAAGTAACATGGAGGAATACTTTGCAAGTATGATGAAGACAAGGGCCTCTTCCTCACAACCCTGCTTGGTGGTTGTGGTGGTACAAGGGCGACTTAACATAATCTAAATGTAGCCTTTTCAAGGGGGTCCCTAACCCCCCCCATGTGAATAAATATGAGATACATAGTAAAAAAAATGTGACATGTACCTAAACACACATGACATTTTTTGGCAAGTCAATCAAAAAAAAGTCCCCTGATGTAGATCCATTGTCAATAATAATGAACAACGGCCTCCGCCCCACACCAAAAGAAAGAAAGACGAAAAGCAAACCCGCCGCTCGCCCAACCCGACCACAATGGGAGCAGTTGGGTTTAGGGGTTTGTCATGTTCATGTGGATTGACCAGCCATCTTCATCATTATTGACATGGACCTACATACAACGCTGGACGACGTGATTGATAATGGATCTACACCAGGGGATTTTTCTTTTAAATAAAGGACTTGTCAAAAACTGTGCTGTGTGTTAATTTACACTTGACTTTTTTTGGTGAATGAGTAGGAATACTATGTACACCTATTCATTTACATGGGGGGGCTGAGTTCTGCCCCCCCCCCCCTTGTTAAAGGGGGATTCCAAATTCTGATAAGTCACTCCTGCACCCCTACAACCACAAGCCAGAGTTTTGGTGAAGAGGCCCTTGTCCTCATCAACATGGGGACAAGATGCTTTGCCAGGAGTCCCCCCACTCGCTCTTCACCCATCTTTTCCTGGCCTGCCAGGTTGTATGATCAGGTAAAAGTCTGTTATGCATTTTGGGGAGGAACTCGCTTTTTTTTTTTTTTTTTTTTATGGTGTTGGGATTTCCTCCCTAATCCATACCAGACCTGAAGGGCCTCAAACTATTTTTTTTTTTTTTGGCATGAGGCCCCCCAAAATCCATACCAGATCCAAAGGGCCTGGTATGGATTGGGCCCCGTTCACACGGGGCAATGTGTTTCGAGTCCCATGCAAGGCCATCTTTTACCAGTACAAGGATGCTGTGCCAGCATCTTTTTTGACTCTATTAGGACTCGTGGTTGCACTGACACAGCTGTTGTATAACAATATGACATGCAGGTGCAGAGTGCATTCAGGGACCCACAACTGCATGTCATATTGGAACACAGAGGCTGTGTCAGTGCAACCACAAGTCCCAATAGACTCAAAAAGGACGCAGGCACAAAAATGCACGCAGCACTTTTGTCCACATGTTAATAAAAGACAGCCCGGCATGGGGCACAGAGCAAATCACCCCATGTGTATGGGGCCTTGGGGAGGAACCTGGATGCCGTTTTTTTTATTTTTTATTTTATTTATTTAATATCAGCTGTATTTTTAAACTCTGCTGTCAGTGGGCAATCCCCCACTGACAGCAGGAATGAGTCATGGTTGTTAAGGACACCAGCAGGCAGATGTACAAATGGATGTAAACTGAACTGAAAAGTGATGTAAAAACTGATGTACTGTAAACTGTATGTGTTTTTTCTTTGAAAAAAGTGACTGAACAGTGGTGAAAGGGGCCTAAGTTGTTGCAGAAACCAATCATAAATGACAAAAGTATAAACAAAAAATATTTCTTGCCTAAAATCAGACATAAAGGTAACAGATGTAAACCGACGACATCTGTTTACATCCGTATCCATTATTATTATTATTATACAGGATTTATATAGCGCCAACAATTTACGCAGCGCTTTACAACTTGAGGGTAGACAGTACATATACAATACACTTAAATACATAGGAATCAGAGGCCCTGCTCAATAGAGCTTACAATCTAAAAGGGAAGGTCAAGAGATACAAGAGGTAATAACTGGGGGGATGTGCTGATGGAGAAGATAAATGTACAGTTGTTAGGTGGGAGCCAGATAGGCTTCTCTGAAGAGATGAGTTTTCAGGGATCGTCTGAAAGTGGACAAAGTAGGAGAAAGTCGGACAGATTGGGGTAGAGCATTCATAGAGGTAGAGGTATCCATCTAAACAGAAACGGATGCAGCCTTGTTCCATTTAAAAAAAAAGACCTAAATAGATACGGATGTAGGTGGATGTATCCACAAGCCCATAGTAATGGATTGTTGTCCATTTTTCATCTGAAGACAGACACAGAAAATCAGACAAATGTTTTTCCTGACTGACTTAAGCTGGCCATAGATAGGCCTTATTTGTTCTTTTATTCAGCCACTTGGCTGAATGAAAAAAAACAGATTTCTCCATCTACTCGAGAGAGGTGGATGGAGGAATCCCCCCTACTAGTTGATCTGACTTAAGCAGGGGTGCTCAATTTTTTGAAGAGCGAGGTCCACTTAAGTGATTTTGTAACCAATCGTTTACCACAATGAACTATGGGGTTTTACTGCCCCAAACCACAAATATAAATGAGCCATTACTGTCCTGAACCTCCTATAAGGCTGCTTTCACACTGATGTGCTGTGGTTTACCCGCACTGCGGGTGAAGTGCAGTGCACCTGCGGCTTTCCGGTCGGTTGGATGCACTGAGCCATAGACGTCTATTACATCTTGCAGGTGTGATGCACTTTCTGAAAGCGTACCAAAACTCCTGCATTTAGAAAGTGCACCAAACCCTCTTTCAGCTTCTGCTGGCATGACTCTCCAGGCTACTAGAAAGGTCGCAGGTGAAGTGCACTTGGTATCACGTCACCTGGGACAGGAGATGGCACTACAGAGGAAGCATCGGCTTATGTGGCTCCTGCTCCCTCCGCAGTAGCCTGCTTCCTCCACTGCTGGCGCCAGCTCCATGCCCTTCGATGCTCTGGGATGGGTTGGCAACCTATTGATCGCGATCTGGGCTTGTCGACCCGCCATCCCAGAGCATGGACATACGCTTCCTTGATTTGAGGTTACAGGCCACAGGTTGAACATTCCCGATCTAACAATTGAATTCTGTCAAACAGGAATGGCCACACATGGATCGAAATTAGAATATTGATTCATATATGGCCAGCTTTAGTGTCCAATCTCCTGCATGTCATGAGTCTTGCTGCACAGTGAATTATATCAGCTTATAAAAAAGGCAAAGGAACTAATTAAAATACATTTAAAGGTTTTCAATTGAGAAATAACTGGAATAAATGTGTGTTTTCTTGTCTATAGTTCTTACTTAAACATTATACAAAGCTCTACAAAAACTAAAATATAGACTTGTGTAACATGTATAATGACTAAACGCTTTTTCAATAAAATTGCTTTATGTGATAGCATTTAAGAATACTTGTCTGTTCAGTATTTTAATGGGAAAATATAGCCACAGATTATCATGATTTTTTTATCATTTATATTATCACTTGAATGTTTGCCTCTTTTTGAATAGATGTAAACTCCATGTAATAAAATGTAACTGATTATTGAATTATTATTGCAAACTTGGAGATAAAAAGTAATGTGATAGAATAAAAAAACAAGGATAATGCAGTGTTTTGTTTATATCCTGTTTAGGCTGATCGTACACTATACAATCTGATTGTACAATCCTACTTAGAATTACCACAAGGATTTCTCTTGTTCAATCTCGTGGGCATAGACTGATGAATCTGCAGTACACATTGTTGCATTATAACGGTCAGTACCCGCGGCTTCCAGAGTACCCAAACAGTGCCTGCACATGATTGGATGCTGTTTGTTTTGGAATTTTCCTTCTGCAAAAGTCACTTTATAAAAATGTAATTTTGTCGAGCTTGGTGGTGCAGATGAACCACCCACAGAACAATTTTGGGTAATTTGGCAGGAATCAGCTTCACAAAAGGCACACACTAAATAGATTGTTTTTGTTTCTCCTGAAATTATATAGTTGTGGAAAATTTAAAGGAAATAGTACAAAGACTGTGCAATTAGATTGTAATGTGTATGATCACCCTTTAAGCGGAGTTCCACCCAAAATTGTAACTTTCGCTTTAAGGGAAGGTGACCCCCTGACATGCCGCAATTGGCATGTCATTCTTTTCTTATGAAAACAGGGTCCCAGGTCCACTTCCTCTCCTAGAATCTTGGCTCTGGAAGGAAGTTCACCTCCCCCCTCCCTCTCGGCGATCCTCTGGGATACATCACATGTCCCAGAAGATACGCCGGCCATTCACAAGCCGCAGCGCGACTCGCGCATGCGCAGTGTGCGCCCGGCTTTGAAGCCAAAGCCGGGTGCCCACACGTGTGATGCCGGTGCCGCCGAGGGGAGGGGGAGAAGAGCGAGCCCTAGGGCGACCGCATCGCTGGACCGGGGGACAGGTGAGTGTCCGATTGTTAAAAGTCAGCAGCTACACTTTTTGCAGCTGCTGGCTTTTAACAGGGTGGAACTCCGCTTTAAGCCTAGAACTGAGTGGCCTTTTTACATACACAGGCCACAGCAAACTGTTTTATCAGAAGGGAGGAGATTCTCTAACAGGTCAGGAAATGAGTCACATAGCATCATAGACTAATGTTAAGGATATTATTCCTAGTTCTTTACAGGCTCTTTCCTTTAATGTTTAGTCACAGCACCATAAATCCTTTTATCACTGTGGGTTTAGTGGGGCACAAGAGGACCATGGGATATTCACATAGAATGGTTGTGACACACCAGGGTACCGTTTGATCAGATGATTTTGTCATATATTCCAATTTCATACAGAGCATGATGTAGATGTACCGTTTAGTGCAGAGGTAGGAGAGATCTACCTCCACAACATGGAAGAGATCAATGATCACTGGGGTGTGGCATCTTTTTTGGATGTAGGGCAGTGTACAGAGGCCAGTAGGATATAGAGCAATGTACAGTGGTCAGTAAAATGTAGGGTGGTGTACAGAGCTCAGTAGGATTTAGGGATTTAGTGTACCAAGGTCACTAGGAGGTATTGCAGTGTACAGAGGGCAGTAGGGTGTAAGGCAGAGTTCAGAGGTCAGTAGGATGTATTACAGTGTACAGAGGGCAGCCAGTAAATAGAGGTCAGTAGTATGTAGAGTAAGGCACAGAAGTCAGTAGGATGTACTGCAGTGTACAGAGGTCAGTAGTATGTAAGGCAGTGTACAGAGGTCAGTAGGATGCAGGGCAGTGTACAGAGGTCAGTAGCATGTAGGGCTGAGTACAGAGGTCAGTGGCATGTAGGGCAGTGTACAGAGCTCAGTAGCATGTAGGGCTGAGTACAGAGGTCAGCAGCATGTAGGGCAGTGTACAGAGCTCAATAGCATGTAGGGCTGAGTACACTGGTCAGTAGCATGTAGGCCAGTGGACAGGGGTCAGTAGGGTGTAGGGCAGTGGTTTCCGCCCCCCTTCCGGATCTAGTGGAATCTCCATGAGCATAAAAAGAGAATTTGCAAGCCACTGAAACATGGTAAGTGCACTCATGTAATGGCTGGTACTCAAATTGTTATAGTGACTCTGTCATACTGACATCTATTTTGCAAATGTTAATTACTTGGCTTCGGTGATTTCCAAGTCTCTGACCTGGAACAAATATAGAAATAAGGAATTCTGACACTTTTCTGACTCTCATTCACAGCATATTGTTCTGGGTCTGTGACTGAAAAGTTTTGAAGTCAGTCGCAGGCAGGTAAATAGTATTTTCATAAAAGGGCTAGCACTGGCAACTTCCAGTCACTTTAAATATTCCCCAATTCTGAATGTAGAAAGTTAAAGGGAAGGTCTGCCTAATACTAAAAAAATTAAAAGTCAGCAGCTACACATACCGTAGCTGCTGACTTTTAATAATAGGACACTCACCTGTCCTGGAGTCAAGCGATGTTGGCACCCACCGCCGATCTACAGATCGGGGGTTAGGTGCAGCTGTGTCCATTGCGGGTAAGGGAACCCGGCAGTGATGCAATACAGCTTCATGCCGGGCGCCCTACTGCGCGATGCTTCGCTGCGCTCTGCTATTGACCCGGTGGTCAATAGCAAAGCGAGGAGGGAGCCGCCGGCCCAAGCTCCCGGATGTGTGGAAAAGGACACCTGTCTAAAGACAGGTGTCCTCTTCCCCCTCCCCCCCGAAAGGTGCCAAATGTGACACCTGAGAGGGGGAGGAATCCAACCAGTGGAAGATCCCCTTTTGGGTGGAACTCCGCTTTAAGTCCTGTGCACACGGGCCAAACGTCGGGAGACATTGGCCGGTACAAAAACTGGGCCGACATTCGGCCCATATGTATGTTGGCTTCTGTTAGACATGCTGGAAAACCAGTAGCCGACCGACTCCCGATCAGCGATCTCAGCCAATGGCAGAGTGTGCTGCTCAATGTTTTCTGGCGGGGGGCCGCCCCCCTGTCAGAACACAACAGCTCTGTGGGGGAGATCGCTGTACTGACTTTGGATGATTAGTACAGGGACTTTCGACCGGCGACCAGAACGGTCAGTTCCTGCAGGTTGAAGGAAAAAATGTACCATTGCTATAACACATTGTACCATGACAGGTGTAATAAAAATGCTGTTTTGGTGAGTTTATTATTTCTGTGGATACGTTTACACAGAGTAATTCATACATATACTGTATATTTACTCATTTCCAGTGTAGACCTCCACCACAAAATATCTTTTGGTATACCTCAGATGAATTATCAAACCTGTGTGTGGGAGAAAAGAATGGGGGGGGGGCTATTTCTTCCTTCAGCTG
>BLSH010424671.1:154470-172723 GCA_018402905.1 Glandirana rugosa
TCCCCCCCCCCCCCCCCCACAGCGTAAAAACACATGCCTTTCTCTGCAGCCTCAGCTGCATGGAACATTGAATGAATGGGAAGTGCTCTGTGCTAAGCGGCTTCCTGTTCATTCACTACTTGAAGCATAGTAAACATAGTTTACTATGCTTCACTTATGAATAAACACAGTGAGTGTGTTCACTTTGTTCACTTAGAAAAGGAAGGGGTTGGAAAATTATATGTTTACAAGCGCCCCCCCCCCTCCACCCTGAAACATCCCCTGCAGCAGCTGGGAGAGGAGGGAAGCTGGCAGCACTATAGGGCAGGTGGGGGCAACACATGGGGGGGGTACCCCGGGCATTAGGGGAATCTACACCGCACATAGTGATTAGGGTGCCCTGGCACACCCGCTGTGCACACCTATGCTACCAATGCAACTAAAATTCTTGCAATTACAATATTGGCCCACAACAGTCACTGCCACTAATACAGTGCCCCCTGACCTACTACATGATGACAAATACATGTGGTGCATTATGTAGGTTTACACACTGCACAGTTTATCATATGTATCCACTATTCTGTAGCAAGTTGATAATATATAAAAAAAAAAACTTATAGAAAACTTCAAATCAGTTTCTTTGACCACTTGAGCTCTGGATGGCTTTAACCCCTTCGTGACTAGGCCTTTTATTGCTATATGACACTGCGCTACTTTAACTGTACCCAAATATAATTTGTATAATTTTTTTTTTCACACAGATAGAGCTTTCTTTCAGCGGTATTTGATCACCACTTTTTTTTTTATTTCTTTTTTTTGCAATATAAACGAAAAATGCCAAAACGTTTAAAAAAAAAAAACAATATTTTTTACATTCTGCTATAAAACATATCCAACAAGAAAAATTAAAACATCAAATTTCTTCATACATTTTGGCCAAAATGTATTCTGCTATGTTTTTGATAAAAAAAAATCCCAATAAGTGTATATTGATTGGTTTGCATGAAAGTTATAGTGCCTACAAACTATGATATACCGTATATACTGGAATTTTTATTATTTTTTAATATACTACTAATGGTGGCAATCAGCAACTTATAATGGGACTGTGATAGTGCGGCGGACAATCTGATACTAACTGACGCTGACTGACACTAGTACAGTGATCAGGGATAATACTATATACTCTCACTGTACTAATGACACTGGTTGGGAAGGGGTTAATATCTAGGGCGATCAAGGGGTTAAAAGTGTGCCTAACTATGTGTAATGCGTGTACAGTGCGCTGCTTTTATTATTGATGTCTCAGTTCTCAGTCAGAGAAACTGACAGATCGGTCCCTCCATACAGAGCCCTGTGTTGTTTACCAACACAGGGCTTTGGGCTGTGATTGCCATGAATCATTGGGCAGGGCTTGCTGACAGGCTCCCGCTGTGTACAATCACAATGGGTGCCGGGCGGGGGAGCATGCGGGCAACCTAAACCTGGAGGTTGGAATTGACATATGCATAAGTCATTTTGCCTACAGCAGCCAATCGCATGCAGTGTATTGCGGGTGGGAGGTTGTCAAGTGGTTAAAGGCAGATCAGAACTACAAAAAGTTAGCTGCACCCACCCCCTCTTCAGTGAGCACTGGAGGGGCAAAGCGGAGATAAGTGACTGCCAGTCTTTGCTCAGAGCTAACCGAGAACTGAGCGGGTCATGTAATCACAGTTCTTGGGCATAGAGCTGACGTGGGACAGCTGCAGCATTACACCAATGCTGCAGCATGGGGGTGGGTATGTATGTTTTTTTTATTATTCACCTCAGACTTCTCCTTTAATACTTTTTGGTGGATTTCCTGTGTGCAGGAAAATTAATATATAACTAAAGGCAAAACTTTTTTTTGCTTTTTTATTTTAGATAGAGTAGAGATGGATTGGAATACCTGTCAGTTTTTATTGCTGTCTGTGCCCCCTCTGTTGCTTTGTCTCCAGAACAGTAATAGAGGGGAAATCGTCCAATGGGGACGCTGGTTATGCTAACCTGGGGGTCCCCAAGAGGCTCTCTAAATTAGCAGAAATTTCCTCTCACTTCCTGTTTGGCTGTGGGACATCAAGTGAAGGAAAACCTCCCCAATGGGACACAAATGGAAAAAATAAACCTGACAGGGGTTATAACTAGGGATGGGCCCAATGTTCGAGTCGAACGCAATTTCAACTCGAACATCGGACGTTCGCCCAAATCTGAACATTATGGGGCATTTGTGGCAAATTCGTGTGCCGCTGAACACCCCATAATGCACTGCGAGATTGCAGTGCATTGACAGCCGCTGATTGGCCAAAGCATGCACTTGGTCTGCATACTTTGGCCAATCACGGCGCGCTCTACTGCAACAGCCATGATTGGCCAAAGGCAGGGTACCTTTGGCCAATCATGGCTCAGGGGGCTAAGTCCACACTCCACACTATATAAATCTGCTTACACAGCAGCCGTATGGTGTGCGTGAATGTGGAGAAATAGAGAGAGATTAGGCAGGCAGTTTAGTTAGTGGATAGAGCGTGTAGTCAGTATAGTATATACAGAGTGCAGGCAGTGCAGAATATATATTAGTGTAGTATGTATTACAGTGCAGGCAGTGTAAAATATATATTAGTGTAGTATATATTATATATTACTGTACAGGCAGTGCAGTGCAGGTTGTGTGTATATATTGTGACAATATGCAAGGTGAAGTGGTAGACGGACACTACCTGTGGCCTTGTATGCATTCATGTGGACTGAATTAAACAGAGTCTGGTCTGAATTTTACCAGCCACCATGGCAGGGCTGGTTCCGGTCCGCAGTTTGTGGTCCAATGGAGTCCCCCAGCAGGTGGCTTAAATTACCAGGAAGAGAACACAATCTAGCTCTGGCCTGAACCTCAGAGAGAGATCTGAGGGAGTCCCACGCATGGTGGAGCTCAGCGTGCATCTTACCAAGATGGAGGAAATGCTAAAGGCCTTGCTACAAGCCAATGCAGCTCAGCGGGAAACCAACCACCAGGTTTCAGAGGCCGCTGCAGCACAACAGATGGCTCAACAGGTGGTGCTGCAGGAAACCAACCGCCAGCTCACAGAGGCCGCTGCAGTACAACAGGCGGCTCAACAGGCGGCTCTGTAGGAAACCAACCTCTGGATCGCACAGGCCATTGCAGCCCAGCGGGAGGAAAGTTGCCAGGCTATCGCATCACAACAGCAGGTGAATAACAATTTGTGGAGGCCCTGCTGGAGTTAAAAAAAGGACCCGCACCTTCGGTGACAGTGGAAGTTGGTACGTGCCTCTTACCACATGCAGAAGATAACACCTGCGGATGATGTGGAGGCATATCTCACGACATTTGAAAGAGTCGCTCTTCATGAAGGATGGCCAAGAGAATAGTGGGTGGGATTGTTGGCACCATTTCTGACCCGTGAACCCCAGAAAGCCTACTTTTATCTGGAACCTGATAAAGCCCAGGACTATGAGACTCTAAAGGCAGAGATACTCGCATGGCTAGGGGTCACCATTGCAGTCCGGGCCCAACGGGTGCATCAGTGGACCTACCGCACCGACAAGCCACCCCGCTCACAGATGTTTGACCTGGTCCACCTCACAAAGAAGTGGCTACAGCCGGAGACTTTGTGAGGTCCCCAGATTGTGGAGCACGTGGTCATGGACCGCGATCTACGTGCACTTCCTGCTGCTTCAGGGAAGTAGGTGAAAAGGTGATGGATGGGCAACCTGTGGACCCTAATTGGGGGGTGTCTTTTCCCTACATGGCTGTTAAAAATAATTTGTTGTATCAGGAGGTGAAATGCAGGGAGGATGAGGTGAAACAGCTAGCGGTTCCCAAACCCTTTCGCAGGATGGTGCTAGATCTAGCCCATGGACATGTAATGGGGGGTCATCTGGGTACGGATAAGACCAGGGAGAGAATAACCCAGAGATTCTTCCGGCCCGTGTTGCATGCAGATGTCAGAGAGTATTGTGAATCATGCCCTGGGTGTCAGATGGCGGCCCCGTCACCCCATTTTCATAGTCCCATTGTCCCACTTCCCATAATTGAAGTGCCATTTGAGTGAATTGGCATGGATATGGTGGGACCAGTAGTAAAATCTGCCCGAGGACACGAGTACATCCTGGTGATCCTGGACTATGTGACCCGCTATCCTGAAGCCATACCCTTGCGGAACGCCTCCGCTAAGACTATCAGCAAGGAGCTGGTCCAGGTGTTTAGTCGGTGGGGATCCCTAAAGAGGTCTTAACGGATTAGGGCACCCCTTTATGTCCCGTGTAACCAAGGAGTTGTGCAGGTTGTATAAAATCTCCCATCTCCGTCCCTTGGTCTACCACCCCCAAATGGATGGGCTTCTGGAGAGGTTTAATAAAAGGCTCAAAAGCATGTTGAAAAAGGTAGTGGAAAAAGATGGGAGAGATTGGGATATATTGCTGCCATATTTTATGCTTGCCATATGAGAGGTTCCACAGGTGTCTACGGGGTATTGCCCCTTTGAACTCTTGTATGGTAGACATCCCAGGGGTCTGCTAGATGTTGCAAAAGAGACATGGGAAGGAGAGGCCACCCCATATAGGAGCACCGTCGAGCATATTTCCTTGATGCAGGATCAAATCGCAGCAGTCCTGCCCCTAGTGCGAGAGCATATGGCGCAAGCTCAGGAAGCCCAAAGAAGGGTTTACAATTGGGGGGGCCCAAACCCAAACTTTCAACGATGGAGACAGAGTGCTGGTACTAGTCCCGACAGTTGAAAGTAAATTCCTAGCAAAGTGGTAGGGTCCCTTTGAGATTAGGGAAAAAGTAGAGGAAGTGAACTACAAAGTTTACCAGCCAGGGAAAAGGAAACCCGAGCAAAAACAAGTGTGTCTTGCCTACAGTCAAGCATGGTGGTGGGAGTGTCATGGTCTAGGGCTGCATGAGTGCTGCCGGCACTGGGTAGCTACAGTTCATTGAGGAGAAACATGAATGCCAACATGTACTGTGACATACTGAAGCAGAGCATGATCCCCCTCCCTTCTGAGACTGGTTAGCAGTATTCCAACATGATAATGACCCCAAACACACCTTCAAGATGACCACTGCCTTGCTAAAGAAGATGAGGGTAAAGGTGATGGACTGGCCAAGCATGTCTCCAGGCCTAAACCCTATTGAGCATCTGTGGGGCATCCTCAAAGTTTGAGAAGCACAAGGTCTCTAACCTCCACCAGCATCGTGATGTCATCATGGAGAAGTTGAACAGGACTCCAGTGGCAACCTGTGAAGCTCTGGTCAACTCCATGCCCAAGAGAGTTAAGGCAGTGTTGGAAAATAATGGTGGCCACACAAAATATTGACACTTTGGGCCCAATTTGGACATTATCACTTAGGGGTGTACTCACTTTGGTTGCCAGCGGTTTAGACCTTAATGGCTGTCTGTTGAGTTATTTTGAGGAGAAGCAAATTTACACTGTTATACAAGCTGTACACTCACTACTTTTGCTACTTTACTTTGTAGCAAAGTGTAATTTCTTCAGTGTTGTCACATGAAAAGATTTTAAAAAAATTTACAAAAATGTGAGTGGTGCACTCACTTTTGTGAGATACTGTATATATATATATATATATATATACTCTGCATTCAATGTAGACTATATATACAGTACATTCAGTGGTGTACAGTATATAATACAGTGCAGTCGGGGTTAAAAAAAAAAAATCCCCATCATGTCCAGAAGGTCACCAAGGAGAGGTAGATGCTCACAGGCCACTAAAAGAGGGAAAGCAGCCTCTGTGTCTACACACAACATGCAGAAGTGTTGGTAGAGTGGATAGCTAAGCTGTCCTCATCCTCTGTCACCCAGGCTCATACTAGTTTGCCCTCCAATGCAGCTGCCAAAGCAGGCTATTCCACCGGCTCCTTGCCCACAGTTACTCATTCCATAGCCCCACCATCATGCACGGAGGAATCACCAGAATTATTTGACCGTGTCGGTTACATGCTGATGGATTTGAAGGCTCCGATGTTTGTTCCCAGGTTGAGGAAGGGAGTCACATGAGCCAAGAGAGAGGGGGTGCAACAGAAGGACAAGAAACTAGCAGTCACGTTCTCCCAGCTGCAGCATACTGCTAAGTTTGCTCCAGTGACGATGAGGGAGGGGATGATCAGGTCACTGACTGTACTTGGGTGTCTGAGAGAAGAGAGGAGGAAAGTGAGAAGGAGGAGGCACAACTCTAACAAGGCAGGGTGTCCTCCAGGGGCCAGCTTAAGGGCAGCCACCCTATAGCATCTCACCACAGAGATCCACAGTTGCAGGGCACTGCTGACTCCCCGCTGACTTCCAAAAGTTCATTGGTGTGGGGTTTTTTCAACACGTGTGCAGTAGATCGCACCATTGCTGTTTGCAATCCAAGTCTGAAGCAGATCAAGTGCAGCCAGGAAAGCTGTCACTTGGGCACCACATGCTTGACAAGACATATGACGACCTGCCATGCAGTCCATTGGCAACAGCACCTGAAAGATACACATCATAAAACAAGGCGGACTTCTCCTTGCTCCACATCTGTGACCTCAACCCCTACTATACCTCCAGTCCTCTCAAAAGCCTGCACAGGAATAAAGTTATAACAATGGGTGGCACAAATACTTGCAGCCAATCTGCTAGCAGTACACCACCAGCTGATTTCAGCAGGCAAATTTCCCTACCCCAGTTGCTGAGCCGTAAAAAAAAAATACTGTCCCAGCCATCCACATGCTCAGCATCTAAATGCTAGCTTGGCCAAATTGCTAGAACTACAACTGCTGCCTTTTCAGCTGGTAGACTTTACCCCCTTTCATGAATTTGTGGAATGTGCTGTACCACAGTGGCAGGTTCCAAAAAGAAATTTCTTCTCACGTAAGGCCATTCCAGCTCTCTACCGCCATGGTGAAGGCAATGTTTTGGCCTCGTTGGACAGGGCAGTCAGCAGCAAGGTTCATATTACCGCTCACTCATGGTCCAGCAGGCTTGGTCAGGGATGTTACTTTTCTTTCCGGCACACTGCTGGCAGCTGGGAAGGATGCAGGACAGGGTTCAGTGTTAGAGCTAGTTCCGCCACCACGCCTCCAAAAATCTGGTGGTGGTTCTGCCACATCTGCCTGCTCCACCCCTCCTCTTTTCTTCCCTTGTGGCCTCATGTGCAGAATTGTCCTATGAACCAGCAGTGCTCCCTAAACATTCAAGGGACTATGCAAGCAGTCAGGCTAAAAGATGCCATGCGGTGCTTAAGTTTGTCTGCCTAGAGGACAGGAGCCACACTGGGCCAGAGATTCTGTCAGCTCTGTGGGGGCAGGCTCAGAGGTGGTTGGCACCAGGGCAGCTTGAGCCAGGAATGGTTGTATGCGACAGTGGCACCAACCTTCTCCCTGCCCGCCGACAGGAACACTTGACACATGTCCCATGCTTGGCACTCGTCCTGAATTTGGTGGTGCAGCATTTCTTAACCAGGTACCCAGGCTTACCAGATATTCCAAGGCAGGCTAGAAAAGATTGTGGTCATTTCCAGCGGTCATACAATGTCAGTGCTCTGCTGGCCAACATTCAACGTGAATTTAACCTGTCCCACCAACTGTCCCATTTGTGGCATGCCCACCAGGTGGAACTCAACTTTGGCAATACTGCAGTGGCTGCACACACAGCAGAGGGCCATTAATGAGTATATGTGTGAGTATGGCACCAGGACAGGCTCAGGGGAGCTTGGCTTCTTTTCCCTATGCCAGTGGGTACTGATGCATGCACTGTCCTGTCACCATTTGAAGAGGCCACAAGGATGGTGAGCATTGACAATGCATGCATCAGTGACACTGCCCCTCTAGTCTTCTTGCTTGAGTGCACGCTTTGTGGAATCATGAACAGAGCACTTGAGGCAGAACAGACGGAGGAAGAGGAGGACTTCCTTTCCTCTCAAGGCCCCCTTTATGCAGATAGCATTCTTGCGGGGCCGCCAAACACACAGGAAGAAGAGGAGGAGGAGGATTGAGTCAGCATGGATGTAGAGGATAACACGCAGCAGTCTTCAAGAGATGGTTTTCAGTCCTCAGAAACCCAAGGAGTTGTACGTGGCTGGGAGGAGGACGTTCATGACAATGTCATCCTCAGTGGCCCATAGGACTCATCATATCATGCCTCTGAAAACTTACGCTGCGTGGGCTCCCTGATTCTGCAAAGCCTGCGAAAGGACCCTAGGATTCCTGGTATCAAGGAGAGTGATCATTACTAGCTGGCAACCCTTCTTGATCCACGTTACAAGGGTGTCAGGAACCATAAATCAGACAAAGACAGAAGTGCAGTAAAATCACAGTTTTTAATTAAAAGGTAAAATGTTATAAACAGAGTAAACATGGTCAAAACATAGCCAGGGTTCGGTAACCGGAACAGATAATCAGAGCAAAGCCAGTGAAACAGGGGTCCAGAGATCAGCAAAGTCAAACAGAATGCAGGGTCAAGAGCCAAGAGGAGAGTCAGCCAAGCAGGGTCTTGAATCCAGGAGCCAGAAGGGAACTTAAAACAGGCAAAGTCTTTCACAGGAACACACAGCAGAGATTTCTCTAGAGATGTTGATCAGGCGAAGGCATCTGAGATCTGATCCAGGCAGTTTTTTATAGCTAGGAGAGCTGGCTAACGAGCAGGATATGGACAGCAGGTGAGACAGAGTTGAAAGTTGAGACTGGCAATAACCCTCAGCTGAACAGCTTGCTCTGAGAAGATAGGGCTAAGCCCAGCCCTGAAAGTACACCCTTCTCAACGACCCCCCCAGGCACCAAGTTTGAGGAGAAAAATGTCTATGGAAAGCACAGAGGAGAATAGTAGCATGTACCTCTGAGGATGAGACCCAAGAACGCTCCTCCAGACCGTACCCTTTCCAATGAACCAGGTACTGTATGCATCCACGGAAACTACGAGAGTCAATGATAGATTCTAGTTCATACTCCTTTTGGTTCTCAAGCTGAAAAGGATGAGGATGTGGTACCGAGGTGGTGAAGTGGTTGCATACCAAAGGTTTTAACAAGGAGACATGAAATACATTAGAAATTTGCATGTTAGAAGGCAGGTCTAAAGCGTAAGCCACTGGGTTGAAGAATACAGAAAGGCCAGCTTTAGTGAGGGAACACGGAGTCGGAGGTTGCGAGAAGACAGCCAGACCCTAACCCTAACTTGTTAAGAGGGCGCTGGTAGACATCTGCGGTCAGCATGGCGTCTGTAGACTCTCAGACCTGTACCCAAGTGGAATGAAGACCACGGAGATGCTCCTCCAATGTTGGAATTCTCTGAGGAGCAAATGAGTCAGCCAACATGGCTGGTTGGAAACCATAATTCGCCATAAACTGAGACAATCAGGAAGTGGTATTGATGGCACTATTGTGAGCAAACTCCGCCCAAGGTAACAGGTCAGATCAGCAACATAAAAACTGTTTCAAGGACTGGTTGGCTTATTCTTCGTGCCATTGAACTGTGGGTGATACGCAGAAGAGAAGGAAAGCTGAATTCCCAACTGTGCACAAAAGTCTCCCCAAAACCTGGACACAAACTGGCTACCCATATCCGAGATGATCACCTTGGGAAGCCCATGTAAGCGAAAGATCTCCTAAGCAAAAATGGATGCAAGTTCCTTGGACATGGGCTAAACCAGCACAGAAACTAGGCCACCAGAACTCTTGGGAAATAGCCGAAATGAGTTGATTCTTCCTTGGGTAACCAGCAGCTTTGAAAGAATGGTAAGTCTAGAGCACAGCAGTAAGGAGACTCTCAGGGACAAAGCAGTGGTCACAAGGTTTCTCAGGAGGAGCATGGATCTGAGCAGCAAGGATCTTGTCACCCAAAGGTATAGTGAGACTGGTACGAACCGTAGCCAGAATACGATCAGGAGGTATCACAGGCATGGGAACTGACTCCATCTTGGAAGCGGAGGAAAACTGTTGTAACAATGCATCGGCCCTTACATTCTTAGTACCGGGTAAGAATGAGACTATGTAATTGAAGCTTAACAAGAACAGAGCCCATCGTGCCCTCCTGGGGAAGAGGCGTTTAGCCTCAGACAAGAATGTGAGATTCTTGTGGGCAGTCAAAATGAGATCCGGAACAGTGGTATGCCTCCATTCTTTAAGCCTAAAATGATCACCAACAACTCTCTGTCCTCAATCTTGTAATTGCATTCTGCAGGAGACAACTTCTTGGAAAAGTAGCCACAAGGATGTATAGCGCTCTCGTGGTGGGACGTTAAGCAGAAGGGCACCAACTCCAGTCTCAGATGCATCAGCCTCAAGGATGAAGGGTAACGTAGGATCAGGATATGCCAAAACAGGAGCAGAAACAAAGGCAGCCTTGAGAGTTTCAAAGGCCTTAATGGACTCTGGAGACCAATTCTGTGGGTTACCGTCCTTTCTGATCATATCAGTCAGGGGTTTGACCAGAGACAAGAAGTTACGAATAAACTTCCGATAATAATTGGCAAAGCCAAGAAAACGTTGTAGTGGATGTAAACCCATGGGTCGGGGCCACTGTAGAACTGCCGATAGCTTCTCTGGGTCCATCGAAAAACCAGCAGTGGAAATTACATGAATTTAACCTGTTCACGGTGGAATTTGCACTTATCCAATTTACAATATAGGTTATTATCTCTCAGCCTCCGAAGCACAAGGCAGACATCTGTTTGGTGGCTCTCTAGGGACTTGGAATATATGAGGATATCGTCACGATAAACCACCACACATTGCTGTAGCAAATCCCGAAGAACTGCCGGAGCACCGCAAAGACCAAACTGCATTACAAGGTGCATCAGCGGGAACGGCCTGCAACACAAGCCACCTTGGGTGGAACCAGGTGAGCAGTGCGATTCAGGAGCGTCTGTAACGCTATGGCAAATTGATCCATGTGTTGATCCTACTCATCCAATCTGGAAAAAAATTTACCAGCAAGTGGATTGACTGCATCTTCTGAATTCATGGCCTTCGCCTACTGTCAAGAACCATGAATCAGACAAAGACAGGAACCAGAAGGGAACGTCAAACAGGTAAAGTCTTTCAAACAGCAGAGATTTCTCCAGAGAAGTAGACCAGGCAAAGGCTTCTGAGATCTTATCCAGGCAGTTTATATAGCTAGGAGAGCTGGCTAACGAGCAGGATATGGACATCAGGTGAGACAGAGTGAAAGCTGAGACTGGCAATAGCAGTCTCGGGGAGCTTTGAAGAAAAGTTTGTGTAATGCCTTTCCAGACCCTGGGAGGTTACCATTTCCTAGTGCTGGACAACGTGTTGCTGAGGCTTCGTTCGGTCAGAGGAAGAGCGGTGGAGAAGGTGGTCGGCTGACCGATGCCTTTAAACAACTTTTCAGTCCTCAGCGCCAAGGGCTGATAGGTTCAAGCAGCCATCAACAGCGTCTGCATTATATGGTGCAGGAATATCTAGGGGCAAGAGCAGACTTGGAGACGTTTCTAACAGAGCATCCACTGGGTTACTGGGTCTTGAGGATGGACCACTGGCCAGAACTTGCTCAATATGCAATTGAGCTACTGGCCTGTCTTGCATCCAGCGTCCTTTCAGAATGGACATTCAATGCTGCTGGAGGGTTTGTAACGGATCAAAGTATGTGCCAGTCCACAGACTCCGTTCATAGTCTCACATTTATAAAAAATGAATCAGTCCTGGATCAGCAGCTATCAAGTCCCTGATGCTGTTCTAACTGATCGAATTTGCTAGGGATCTGGGATCCCTTGAAGGCTGCCTATGCTGCCTAAGTGCCTATCCTATTCCTGAGTCTTGACAATGCTAACTTCCAACAATATTTTTGGTTTAGGGCACCACCAACACCCAAGGCCTAATTTTTCTGCACCTGTTTAACAGGGGCATGTAATTACAATTTTAAAATAATTTTTAACAGCCTGGCCCATTCCTGTGCTCAACAAGAGTAACTGTGAGGGGTTACAGTGTTCAGGCACCACCAACACCCAAGGCCCAATTTTTCTGCACAGGGGCATGTAATTACATTTTTGAAAATAATTGTTTACAGCAAGGCCCAATCCTACGCCCAAAAAGATTAACTGTAAGGGGTTATGGTGTTCAGGTTCCACCAACACCCAAGACCCAATTTTTCTGCACCTGTTTAAATGGGCCATGTAATTACAATTTTTTAAATAATTGTTTACAGCAAGGTCCAATCCTGCACCCAACAAAAGTAACTGTGAGGGGTTACAGTGTTCAGGCACCACCAACATCCAAGGCTCAATATTTCTGCACCTGTTTGACTGGGGCATGTAATTACAATTTTTTAAATAATTTTTTAACAGCAGGGCCCATTACTGCACCCAACAAGAGTAACTGTGAGGGGTTACATTGTTCAGGCACCACCAACACCCAAGGCCCAATTTTTCTGCGCCTGTTTGACTGGGGCATGTAAGTACAATTTTATATAATCCAGTCCCTGTAGTATATATAATACAGTTCAGAGTATATAGTGTAGTCCGTGTAGTATATATATTGCATTTCAGAGTATATAGTGCAGTCCATATAGTATATACAGTATCTCTCAAAAGTGAGTACATCCCTCACATTTTTGTAATTATTTTATTATATCTTTTCACATGACTAAACTGAAGAAATTATACTTTACTACAATGTGAAGTACTGAGTGTACAGCTTGTAAAACAGTGTAAATTTGCTATTCCCTCAAAATGACTCTACACATAGCCATTAATGTCTAAGCCACTGGCAAAAAAGTGAGTACATCCCTAAGTGAAAATGTCCAAATTGGGCCCAAAGTGTCAATATTTTTTGTGGCCACCATTATTTTCCAGCACTGCCTTAACCCTCTTGAGCATGGAGTTCACCAGAGCTTCACAGGTTGCGACTGGAGTCCTCTTCTACTCCTCCATGATGACATCATGGAGCTGGTGGATGTTAGAGACCTTTAGCTCTACCACTTACCGTTTGAGTATGTCCCACAGCTGCTCAATAGGATTTAGGTCTGGAGACATGCTTGGCCAGTCCATCGCCTTTACCCTCGGCTTCTTTAGCAAGGCAGTGGCCCTCTTGGAGGTGTGTTTGGGGTCGTTATCATGTTGGAATACTGCCCTGCGGCCCAGTCTCCGAATGGAGGGGATCATGCTCTGCTTCAGTATATCACAGTCCATGTTGACATTCATGTTTCCCTCAATGAACTGTAGCTCCCCAGTGCCGGCAGCACTCATGCAGCGCCAGACCATGACACTCCCACCACCATGCTTGCCTGTAGGCAAGACACACTTGTCTTTGTACTCCTCACCTGATTGCCGCCACACACACATGAAACCATCTGAAACAAATAAGATTATCTTGGTCTCATCAGACCACAGGACATGATTCCAGTAATCCATGTCCTTACTTCTTCATCTTCGTCTTCAGCAAACTGTTTGCGGGCTTTCTTGTGCATCATCTTTAGAAGAGGCTTCCTTTGAAGCAGTGTGCAGCGTATGGTCTGAGCACTGACAGGCTGACTCCCCAACCCTTCAAACTCTGCAGCAATGCTGGCAGCACTCATACCTCTATTTCCCAAAGACAACCTCTGGATATGACGCTGAGCACGTGCACTCAACTTCTTTGGTCGACCATGGCAAGGCCTGTCCTGAGTGGAACCTATCCTGTTAAACCGCTGTATGGTCTTGGCCACCGTGCTGCAGCTCAGTTTATGGTCTTGGCAATCTTCTTATAGCCTAGACCATCTTTATGTAGAGCAACAATTCTTTTTTTCAGATCCTCAGAAAGTTCTTTGCCATGAGGTGCCATGTTGAACTTCCAGTGACCAGTATGAGAGAGTGAGAGCAATAACACCAAATTTAACACACCTGCTCCACATTCACACCTGAGACCTTGTAACACTAACGAGTCACATGACACCGGGGAGGGAAAATGGCTAATTGGGCCCAAATTGCACATTTTCACTTAGGGGTGTACTCACTTTTGTTGCCAGTGGTTTAGACATTAATAGCTGTGTGTTGAGTTATTTTGAGGGGACAGCAAATTTACACTGTTGTACAAGCTGTACACTCACTACTTTACATTGTAGCAAAGTGTCATTTCTTCAGTGTTGTCATATGAAAAGATATAATAAAAAAATTTCTAAAGTGTGAGCGGTGTACTCACTTTTGTGAGATACTGTATATATATATATATATATATATATATATATATATATATATATATATCAGTTCAGAGTATATAGTGCAGTCATTGTAGTATATATTATACAGTGGAGAATATATAGTGCAGTCAGGGTAGTATATATAACACAGTCTATTGAAGTGGTTAAGGGTAACACTGCGGCAAAATTTTTTTAAAAAATTAGCACTTTTGATTTTTCATGTTCATGTCCCATAGACTTTAATAGGGTTTGCATGTTTGCATACATTTTTTGCCTGTTCTGGCATGTTCTGGTGCGAACCGAACCTGGGGGTGTCCGGCCCATCCCTAGTTATAACCCTCAATTACTCTATTCAAAATGAGAAGAAAAAAGGTTTGCCTATAGTTCCACATTAAGTGCTTCAAATTCCAGTATATCAATGTAGTTAAGCACTTTCGGGATTCTCAGTATTAACAATATTGAACCTGCCCTTCACTTAACAGAGGGCGTTTTTCGTGGGGGGGGGGGGGGGTTGTGTTAAGCCTCCAGATATCCACAATGAGCTACGTGGGCTGATGACTACAGAGGTAATTTCCCCCCAACTCTCCTGCATACCCATTTAACTTCGTATTTCATCCAGCTGAATGATTTATCTGCACAAACCACACATAACAGAACCGTTTAAGCTAATGTTAGATGAAGCAGAGTATAAAAATAAAGGTAACGAAAGCCCAAGCAGAGCAGTGGATGAGGCAGAGACTAAACAATGACTGAAAAACCTGCAGTTAGTGTTTTGATCATTTGTCATTTTTCATTTCAGTACACCTAAATACTAACAAATGGTCTGAATAAAATGGAATAAAGGCACCTTGGTAACCAGTGTAAATGGAAACCACCCCCACTGAAAATGTCAGGGAAATAACAACAGTATCAAGGACAAAACCACGGGGATGAGTGGGTGCATTGCAAACATACAGTGAGTCATGTGAAGATAGAACACTGGCTTTAGACATTTCTCAGTGATGCGGCAGAGGTTACTTCTGAAACAGTCTCTGCTGTGTCTTTCCACAATTAGGATTTTTCTGTGCATGGAAACCCCGACAAAGAACCTGGGGTGAGGTTTCCTCCTTCTCGGATCGTTTGGAAGCTCATACAGCAGGCAAGGGGTACAGGAATGCAAGGAGCAGTGTACAGGAGACTGGGTGCATACAAAATTGAATGCTGTATATTTAGGCAGAATGTTTTAAATCCGCGGCCTCAAAACTTTTCAATAAGAGGGCCACATTGTTTACTGTAAAGATATTTGTGAGCCAAAAAAAAAATCAGTTTTAAAAATAAATTATTAGAATTTAACCACTTCAGCCCCGGAAGGATTTCACACTTTAGGACCAGAGCCCTTTTTGCGATTCGGCGCTGCGTCGCTTTAACTGACAATTGTGCAGTCGTGCGACGTTGTACCCAAACTAAATTTGCGTCCTTTTGTTCCCACAAATAGAGCTTTTTTTTGGTGGTATTTGATCATCGCTGCGTCATTTCTGTTCGCCGCTATAAACAAAAGAAGAGCGATACAATTTTGCAAAAAAAACCCAAATTTTTTACTTTTTGCTAAAATACAAATCCAAAAAAAAAATACAAAAAAACATTTTTTTGGCCGATTTATATTCTTCCTCACATTTGCGATAAAAAAATCGCAATCAGCGTTTATTGATTGGTTTGCGCAAAAGTGGCCGCGTTTACGGATGATGAGAATTCATTTTTGGGTTTTTTTTTTTTATTAGTAATGGCAGCGATTTTTAGCAGTACTGCGATATTGGGGTGGACATGTCGGACCATTTTGACACTTTTTTGGGACCATTGGCATTTATACAGCGATCAGTGCTATAAAAATGCACTGATTACTGCGTAAATGCCATTGGCAGTGAAGGGGTTAACCTGCAGGGGGAGCTCTAAGGGTTAACAGTGTTTCCTGGGCGTGTTCTAACTCTGGGGGGACTGCCCTAGCAGGGGAAAGGAAGTGATCACAGTTTCCACGTAGAGGAAGCCTGTGATCACAGCCCTTCCCCCTTCACAGAACGGAGGTCCGTGTTTACTTACACAGACCTCCGTTCTTTCACTCCAGGGGGGGCATCGCGGGTAGCCGGCGGCGATCGAGGCCGCCGCACCCGCTCCCTGGCCCTCCCCGAACACAGTGAGCGCGCGGGCGCGCCTCCGGTGGCGTGCGCGCGCTCACAGTGCGCGATCTCGCAGCCGCCGTCAGATGACGGCGATTTGCAATATCGCACCACTTTGTCGCTGTCAACCTGCGGTTGGCGGTGGGCAAGTGGTTAAAGTAGGTCTAAAGGCTGAAGGATCATAGAATGCATGAAGGTAAAAAACCTCCTGTGTGCAGCACCACCCACCCCCAGCCCCTCCTCCCCAATCCTTACCTGAGCCCCCTCCGATTCATTGATGTTCACTGTAGCCTCAGCTGTATGGGGACTCTCCCTCCTCATTGGCTGAGACAGCAGTGAGAGCCCATTGGCTCCCACTGCTGTCAATCACAGCCAGTGAGCCAACGAGGAGAGAGTGGGGGGTGGGGTCGAGCTGCAGCTCTATGTGTCTTATTAATGCATAGAGCAGTGGCTCGGAAGCGAGCACACAGCAGTGCCCCCAAGGCAAGCAGCTTTCTCTGGGGGCACTGCTCAAGGATGAGGACCCAGGAGCTCCAGCGGGGGACCCAAAAAGAAGAGAATCGAAGCTACTTTGTGCAAGCCACTACACAGAGCAGATAAGTATGACATGTCTGTTATTTAAAAAAAACAAAGAATTAAAGGGATTGTAAAAGAAAAAATGTATTTAAAATAAATAACAAACATGTTATATTTACCTGCTCTGTGCAGTGGTTTTGCACAGAGCAGTCTGATGCTCCTCTTCTCGGGTCCCCGCCGGCACTTTGGCCCCTCCATCTTGCAGAGTGCCCCTTTAGCAAGCCACTTGCTGTGGGGGCATTTATACATGCTTGCTCCTGAGCTGGCTTTCTGCGTCCATTTGACACAGAGAGCACAGCTCAGACCCCCCCCCCCCCGCCCCCGTTCCACCTCACTGGCTGTGATTGACATTGGCTCCCACTGTTGCATCTCAACCAGTCAGGAGTGAGAAACCTGGGAGAGCCTCGGACCTTGTGCACATCGGATCATGATCGAGCTTAGGTAAGAATTAGGGGGGGCTGAGGGGGGAGCTGCGCATTGAAGGTTTTTTACCTTCATGCATAGAATGCATGAAGGCTAAAAACCTTCAGCCTTTACAACCACTTTAATATCACTTTCAATTAAAGAATATATTTTACTTGAAGCTTTTTTGTAATCAGCATATGATACAGAACAACAGAAAAATGACTTTATAAAAACAAAGAAAAGAAATTCCAAATAAATATGAGCCCTCTCTACATCAGAGCCTGTATCAGATTCCCCCTTACCTCAGAGTCCCCATCCATGCCTGTCCATTCATTAGAGTCCCTATAAGAGTCCTCCTTACAACTAAGTCCCCATCAGAGTCCACTTTATTTCAGAATCCCCATCAGAGTCCCCCTTACATCATATTCTCTATCAGAGCCTACCCTAACATTCGAATCCTCATCAAAGTCCACCCTTATGAGATGGGTCACGTCTAGTGTTGAGCGAACCCGGACTGTAACGTTCGGGTCCGTACCGAACTTTCGGGTGTCCGGGACCTGGACCCGAACTTGGACATTTCAAAAAACGTTCGGGTTCGGGTTCTGGGTTCTGGTAGTTGATCACACATGTTGAATAGCTGCAGGGCAGCCAATCAACAAGCGTTTCACTGGTTTGCCCTTAGAAGCCATCACAGCCATGCCTACTAATGGCATGGCTGTGATTGGCCAGTGCATCATGTGACCCAGCCTCTTTATAAGCTGGAGTCACAGTGCTGCATGTCACATGCTCTTGGGTTAGGGTAGGGAGAGGAAGCTGCCGGCGTGAGGGAGAGATTACAGACATTTTAACATCTGATCCTGCATCCTAAAATAGATTACTACTGCTGTGCTGTTGCTCTGAGGACAGATAGCAGAAATTTGAGATTTCAAATACTGCTGCTTTGAGTTGCAGATTGCAGATCAAACTCTGCATAAAACAACATGGTCTTGGGTCTTGGG
>BLSH010424671.1:183775-195597 GCA_018402905.1 Glandirana rugosa
CCCTGTCTAATAACAAGATTTTAGTAGAGGATCAAGATTTGAACCTCTCCCTTTAGAACTAGGAGATGATTTTAGAACAATAATCTGTCCCTCAAAGCAGTAGACTCTACCTAGTCCAGAATCAGATCGTTCTGTAATGCAGGATGAGATCTGCAATCTGTCCCTCAAAGCAGTAGTATTAGTAATCTCTACCTAGTCCAGAACCAGATTGTTCTGTAATGCAGGATGAGATCTGCAATCTGTCCCTCAAAGCAGTAATAGTAATCTCTACCTAGTCCAGAATCAGATCGTTCTGTAATGCAGGATGAGATGTTATTATATCTGCAATCTGTCTCTAACAGCACCAGCAGCATTCTCTCCCTAAACTAGCCTGAGAGCATGTGACATGCAGCACTAGGTGACTCCAGCTTATACAGAGGCTGGGTCACATGATGCACTGGCCAATCACAGCCATGCCATTAGTAGGCATGGCTATGATTCCTTCAAAGGGCAAACCAGTGAAACGCTTGTTGATTGGCTGCCCTGCAGCTATTCAACAGGTGGGATCAAATACCCGAACATTTTTCAAATGTCCGGGTTCAGGTCTGGGTCACGGACACCCCAAAGTTCGGTACGGACCCGAACTTTACAGTTCGGGTTCACTCAACTCTACTGAAGACCTATGTAGCATGCCACTGACCCTAGATGTAGGCCAGATTTGGTCCATAGACTGTAGTTTGAAGACCCCTGTTTTGAACAACAGAAATGTGTGTTATCTGGTATAACATTAGTAAATTGTCAGTAGTTTTATTATCTGTTCAGTGCAGTGTACACGGGAATTCCCTGCATTGTATGACAGTAAACCAGCTCTGTGGCTCATCAAAACGGTATCCCCCTTAACACCTAACCATATTCCCTGTTTTACTCTTGTCTACATACAATAGGGCAGCTGATATCATGTTTGTTGCTCAGAAAAACAGATTTTTTTTCCCACGTAATTTTTACACAGTTCTATAAATCAGATCTACTGTGATTTAGAGCAAGGGTTACAAGTGCTTTTATCATGAACATGACCACAGAAAATATGCACAAGGATAAGATCATTGATGAGGTAGGTGATGTCCTTGCAATGAGTCATGATGATGTACTCCTGCATTGTTCTCCAGGGAAAGGGTGGAAGCAATCATTCAAACCACACTGCATTTTAGGAGAAGAATAAACTATACATTTATACATTACGTGAATTTGAGTAATGTATGATTTTCCAGAAATGTGGGCACATCGAATTATCCCACCTAGTCAATTACAGTAAAACCTTGGAGATTGCGAGCATAATTCGTTCCGAAAACATGCTTGTAATCCAAAGCACTCTTATATCAAAGCGAATTTCCCCATAAGATATAATGGAAACTCAGGTGATTCGTTCCACAACCATTTATTCATCAGTTTATAGTCCATATAAAAATCTTATAGCAATGTGATAGCTTGTGTAACTGTAAAATGTCCATCCACAAATGACAGCCTTCACAAGGGGATTAGAAACAAAATCCAGCAGGAGCTACAGAAAATAAGAGAAGAGAGGCACCTCAAAGTGTAGCAATATGGTTACATTTAATGAAACTCACATGGTTGATGATTAAAAGAGGCACATCTAAGTATGCAGGCATCTGGGGTAAAGCTGTCCCCATAGACCATCATCTGCACCACTGTCTCTCACCGCTGTCAGTCTGCAATCGTGACCGGGAAGACTACCCTGCAGTAGAGCGATCTGAAAGCGAGGCGTGAAGCGCTCGTGGAGCACAGTGTGGAAGGGATGACGTTGATGGTGGTACGGAGGATGGTCCATGTGGACATCTTTACCCTGGATGCCAGCATACTTAGATGTGCCTGTTTTAATCATCAACCATGTGAGTTGCTAAATGTTGTACTTTCATTAAATGTAACCATGTTGCTACACTTTGAAGTGCCTCTCTCCTCTTTTATACCCAGTTGTGACATGACACTGCTATCAAGACATCACTTGTATATCAAGACAAAATGTATTTAAAAATGTTGCTCGTCTTGCAAAATGCTCTCAAACCAAGTTATTCTCAAACCAAGGTTGTATTGTATTGGCAGATAAAGTTCCCCAAGTTTTGTTGCCTTGTTGCTTAAAACTGTCATAAATCTTGGCAATTTAGACATGAGTTTGAAAAAATGCAGAATCAGAGGTAACCTTCAGTGAAAGCTGCATGACAAAACAATCAGTAGATAAAGGATACAGGTAGCTGAAATTATATGCATATACTTTTCTACAGAAGTTTAAAACCTCACTCTTGGCAGGATGTATCTTCCTACCGCTCCACCCTCTAACTCTTCTCTAAACCATTCTGCCAGGCTTAAAGTTGTTGTAAAGGCTGAAGGCTGTTTACCTTCGTGCATATAATGGAAGTGGAACTCCCCCCACAGCCCCCCTAATACTCACCTGAGCCCCCTCTCAATCTAGTGATGTGCATGGGAGCATCAGTTATTCTGTGTCTCTCTCTCCTTATTGGCTGAGACAATCACAGCCAGTAAGCCAATGAGGGGCGTGGTCAAGGGGGAGGAGACAGTTGTTGGCGGGGGACCTTAGAAGAAGAGGATTGGGGTTGCTCTGTGCAGAGAAGTATGACAAGTTTATTTAGAAAAAACAACCTTTAATATTGCTTTACTCAAGGTTTACTGTGACTTTAAATAGTTAGTTTGAACTGTACTAGTCCATACAAACTATTTCCTTTACAAACATATGAGGCTGTTGGAAGTGCTGTATAAAATGTATGAAGCATTAGCTACATATTATATACAGAGCTATGTTCCAGCAGCGGTAAGGGGACTCTCCATCGTGTTTCAAATTAAGTCAGGCTGAGTGCTGCTCAACCATTCGGAGAAAACGTTGTGTTTTATGAATGAATGCATGGGAAGAAAGAAACTTGATGGACCCCCATTTGTGGTGGTAAGATAACCACATACATTTACATGTTTGACCATTCTTCCAGAAGCGCATTTGTGAGGTCAGACACTGATGTTGGATGAGAAGGCGTGGCTCGCAGTCTCCGCTCTAATTCATCGCAAAGGTGTTCTATCTTTTTGAGGTCAGTCAAGTGCCTCTACCCCAAACTCGCTCATCCATGTCTTTATGGACCTTGCTTTGTGCCATTCCCAAACTGTTCCCACAAAGTTGGGAGCATGAAATTGTCCAAAATGTCTTGGTATGCTGGCGCCTTAACAGTTTCCTTTACTGGAACTAAGGGGCCAAGCCTAACCCCTGAAAAACAACCCCACACCATAATCTCCCCTCCACCAAATGATATGGACCAGTGCACAAAGCAAGGTCCATAAAGACATGGATGAGCGATTTTGGGATGGAGGAACTTGACTGGCCTGCACAGAGTCCTGACATCAACCTGATAGAACACCTTTGGGATGAATTAGAGCAGAGACTGCAAGCCCGGCCTTCTTGTCCACATCAGTGCCTGACCTCACAAACACACATCTGGAAGAATGGTCAAGCATTCCCATAGACACACTCCTAAACCTTGTGGACAGCTTTCCCAGAAGAGTTGAAGCTGCAAAGAAGGGGCCAACTTAATAAAGAACCCTACAGACTAAGACTGGGATACCATTAAAATTCATGTGCGTGTAGGGGCAGGCATCCCAATACTTTTGACAATATAGTGTACAGTATGTCCCCCTCTGCGGACCCCAGCTTGAGCCTGTGAAATATACCTCAGGGTGATAGTCCATAAGTACAGCCATACAGAAAGTCAGAGTACTGGCAACCAACTCCTCTATGCAGGATATATGAGCTTCTATTCAGAGAACTGTCATTCCACTAGCAGAACAGCTATTAAGTAAAGCATTCAGAAAAGCAAGCACTGGATGGACGTTATTTAATTATTTGGTGAGCTAGGATGTGTAATATTATACATACAAAACATTTAGCAATGTGCATATTGATGTGACAGTGAATAATAATTAGGTACTCATAATTAGTCCATATCAATAATAATAAATAGTCCATAACTGAGTGTAGAAAAATCATTCAATGAAGTGCTCCCACCACCGGAAGTGTCAGTTGGGTACGCTTACCACAAAAAAAAGTGTAATAGGGTTTGCAGTGAATTATAGTAGAAGTGGCAGCAGAGAAGTTATTTTTTATTCCTGCCCATGCTGGATGTTTGAACATCTGAGTATCAAGAGGGGTCTTTGGAGGATGGTCGTTGATGAATAGCCACAATACCTATATTACAGGCCTTTCTCAAGATACCATAGGGTAAGCTTACCCAACTATAGGCACTTGGTGGTGTGTTTGATCATAATCTACTATAATTCACTACGAGCCCTATTACAAGTTTTTTGTAGTAAGCGTACCCAACTGGGAGCACTTCATTCAATGATTTTTTCTACACTCAGTTATGGACTATTTATTATGATTGATATGGACTAATTATGAGTACCTGATTACTATTCACTGTCACATCAATATGCACATTGCTAAATGTTTTGTATGTATAATGTTACTATTTATATGTGGGATATAAGCACTTCAGCTTTTTAGAATATTTTAGCGGGACATTTTTTTCAGTTATTGTTCACTTGTTGGGTTGCTGTGCCAGCTGCTTATTTGGTTTGGGCGCACAGCATTATATTAATTTTTCAGGATGTGTAACATGCCTATACTGTGTAAGGGTTTGTACACCCTGAAGGGTCCGAAGTATGACTTGGGCAGAAGACCAGTATGAGTTCCTGGTGATCTTATAGAAATAAGATGGTGGAGTTCCCCAGTGAGTGACAAAGATCAGTAACCCAAACCAGGACCCTTGACTTAACAACACTCCAGATATATGGCCAAATGGGTCATTGGGCAGAGCCCAAGATGTGTACAGCAGAGGAGTGTGCCCCTACAGCAGGAATGTTGGCACAAGAAGGTGGAGCACAAGAGTGAGAAATGCCTCACCAGGGTCAGTCCCTGACCCAGAAGAAGAGGGAGTGAGTCTTCCTAATGGGACAATTTCAGGCTATAGCCTGGGTGTTATCTGAACTAGTGGAGGAAGAGTTACGCACAGTGCCAAGCTCTGAGCCTGGAAAACAAATATCTGCTCTAACTCAGCCAGAGGTGGTCTGTCTGAAATTGATGGAACCTGCCATTGTGATATGGTCCCTAAATGCCTATATTCTACCAGGAGCAGGTAATGGTTTGTCCTGATTACTGTGCTATCTGAATTGCAAGCTACTTGTTGATCAAGGATCAGAGTTCCATATGTTATTGTTATGTATGTTATTTGTTATGGTCAGTACTCTGATTCTGGTGAATAATCATGGCACCAAGGTGTGCCAAAGAAAAGGGGGTGGGGTGGAAATGTAAAATGGGGGTATTTTTCCAATTCAAGGTGGTCTCCAGAAGTCTAGGCTGAACCTCTCCCTGACTAGGATATATAAAGGAAGGAGCTGCTATAAAGAGAGGTACGTGGGAAGAGACAGCCATAAAGGACACCCATTTTTGGTGCTCTCTGCGGGCCCCCACTTGGGTTTGTGAAATAAACCTCAGGATAACAGACTGTGAGCAGCCATGCAGAGACTCAGAGTACTGGCAGCCAACCCCTCTATACAGGATAATGTGACCTTCTATTTGGGTAACTCTTACATTACTAGCTGCATTTGGTAAAAGAAAGACTGTTAAGTAAAGAATTCAGAGAAGCCTGCAATTGGTAGGGCTGGGATGTGTAATATGCCTAATCTGTGTAAGGATTAGCACATCCTGAAGATCTTGAAGTATGATTAAGGAAGGAGACCAGTATGAGTTTGTTTTTGGACCCTTTTGGCCATATGTAAGATGATGAGGAGTTTTGCAGCCAGTGAGATGAATTTGCAACCCAATCCCCTCGTGTTTCACTGTTCTATTGGTGGCCCCTGGCATAGGAAGTGGCCTAATAATCCACCACTAGGGGGCCCTCCTACGTTCTGTTTATTGTTTATTCTTGGTATAAGCTGAAATGAGAAATTAGAAATGTTTACTTCTACCCAGATGGCTGTCTCCAGTATAGATTAAGCCATTGTACATCAGTAATGGGAAAACATCAACTGCTGCGAGAGCACAGGCAATACTGGTGACTAGTCCTTTGCTCTCTGCCTGCCTATTTTTGGGCACAGCTTCCTGAGTTCAGTTCCTTTTTATGCAAGACAGGTACATTTATGCTCTGTCCTGAACACTCCAAACCCAAAATGTTTGAAGGCTTAGCAGAAGGTAACAGTGCAAATATACAGTATCTCACAAAAGTGAGTACACCCCTCACATTTTTGTAAATATGTTATTATATCTTTTCATGTGACAACACTGAAGAAATGACACTTTGCTACAATGTAAAGAGTGTACAGCTTGTATAACAGTGTAAATTTTCTGTCCCCTCAATATAACTCAACACACAGCCATTAATGTCTAAACTGCTGGCAACAAAAGTGAGTAGACCCCTAAGTGAAAATGTCCAAATTGGGCCCAATTAGCCATTTTCCCTCCCCGGTGTCATGTGACTCGTGAGCATTGCAAGGTCTCAGGTGTGAATGGGGAGCAGGTGTGTTAAATTTGGTGTTATCGCTCTCACTCTCTCATACTGGTCACTGGAAGTTCATCAGGGCACCTCATGGCAAAGATCTGAAAAAAAGAATTGTTGCTCTACATAAAGATGGCCTAGGCTATAAGAAGATTGCCAAGACCCTGAAACTGAGCTGCAGCATGGTGGCCATGACCATACAGTGGCTTAACAGGACAGGTTCCACTCAGAACAGGCCTTGCCATGGAGGAGTGGAAGAGGACTCCAGTGGCAACCTGTGAAGCTCTGGTGAACTCAATGCCCAAGAGCGTTAAGGCAGTGCTGGAAAAAATGGTGGCCACTCAAAATATTGATACTTTGGGCTCAATTTGGACATTTTCACTTAGTGGTTTAGACATTAATGGCTGTGTGTTGAGTTATTTTGAGGGGACAGCAAATTTACACTGTTATTCAAGCTGTACACCCACTACTTTACATTGTAGCAAAGTGTCATTTCTTCGGTATTGTCACATGAAAAGATATAATAAAATATTTACAAAAATATGTGAGTGGTGTATTCACTTTTGTGAGATACTGTAGGTATCCTTTTAATAATTACCCCCTTTCGCTGTATATGTTTCCTGACATTGGGGGAGATTTACTAAAACTAGCGCAAAAACAACAGAATCTATTTCAGCTCTGCATGGTAGCCAATCAGCTTCTAACTTCAGCATGTTCAATTAAAGAGGAACTGTAGTCTGCTCACATAATTTGTAATAAAAACATATTTGCCATTCTGAAGCTTCCCTCCATCCACTTTGCATATTATTTTATATATACTGTGATTCTGTAGTTGCCAAATATGTTGCAGAAATCTCCCTCCACTAACACTGGCTGCATCCATTTTAACTGTGGGCAGCTGAAGCTGCTGCCTGTTCACATCCTGAATTTACACAGACACACAGAGGCACATCTCCAGCCCTGCAGCTCACATTGGCCCTCTTATGACTCATCCCCCCTCCCTTCCTGGCAAACTCTCACAAGAGTGAGAGAGAGAGCTGTGCATGATGTCAAACGCTGAGGCTTTTTACCAGACAAGATGACTGAAGTTCCGCTTTAAGTTTTGACAATTAGCCTAGGTTTACATTGATGCGATTTGGCATGTGATTTGACATGTCCATTTCTTATGATAAACATTAAATAGAAGGAGGCAATAAAAACCTTTAACAGAACTGATGAGACCGAAAGAGATACAATATGACTGGGGGTTCCTGGCATGAATAAAGCTATCCTCTGCATACAAGAAGCTTCCAGCATCATATCAATACTCTGCACAATAGGTTATGGGTCCCAGCTCACCAAGCAGGCACCCAGCAGCACCCAGGCACCGAAGAGTATACTGCAAGGCCAGGCACTGGAAAAAAATCTACAGAGAATCTGTGACTACGGTATACAAGCTCTTGAAAGATGGCAAGTGGTTCAGATGTGAAGTTTGCAATAGCAAAGCTGAACAATGCCAATTACAAGCTATGTAAATTCAAGCTAGAAATGTTTCTTAGCAAGGATGACTTGTGGCAAGTGCTGACTACAGACAGACCCACAGAGGGAGAGACGGAGGAACGGGACAGAAGAGATAAGGAGGAAAAAGCAATTATAAGTTTACTAGTGGAAGATGACCAGCTGATCCACATTAGAACAGAGAAAATGGCCAAAGGTATGTGGAATTCATTACAAAAGCTGCATGAGTGTTCAAGTCTCAACAGCAAACTGGTTCTGCTAAGAAAATTGTACAAGATGAGACTAGAAGAAGGCCAGCAAATGTGTGACCACGTGAATGCTATGCTAAATATCATAGAGCAGCTGCACGCCATCAGAGAGAACATCAAAGATAGCCATATTGTTGCCCTGCTCCTCTGCAGCCTTCCAGACACATATACTGCTCTTATTAATGCTTTAGAAAATAGATCCAGCGGGAACTTACACAGGAATTTGTCAAAGGCAAATTAATTGATGAATATGACAGAAGAAAAAGAAAATATGCACCATGATGACAAAGACTGTTCTATCTGGAAAGCTGAGCAGCAAAAGCTAGAGCTATCCACAAAAGAAAGAGTCAAAGCAGCCACAAAGGAAATTGCAGACACTTCATGAATTGACACAGCGGAAAGCTACACGGCTGGTGCATAGACTCGGGAGCGACAAGCCACATGACTAGCGATGAGTCCTTCTTCACAAACATTGATTACAGCGCAAAAGACAACGTATTCCTAGCAAACGGGAAAAGCATCACTGTTGAGGGTAAAGGCCAGGGCTTCCTGAACTGCATTACACCACAAGGAGGCAAGCAGAGTATCCTAGTAAAGAAAGTGATGTATGTTCCAGAACTAGAAGGCAGCCTTCTACCAGTGAAAAATCTTGCAAACAATGGTCTCACAGTTAAGTTCCAGGTGATAAATGCACAATTCACAATAATAAGAAATGCCTCACAAAAGGGAAATTGGAGGATCACCAGGCTCATCACCACAAGCCAATATAGTCTCTAATGACATACACAGTAAATGTATTCACTTATGACACAGGCGGTTGGAGCACAGAAGTCCAGAAGCTATACAGCACATTATAAAGAGAGGCTTATCAGAAGATTTGACAATAATGAATTGCAAAGTGCTCATGAAATGCAAGTGCAAGCAAAAGCCACACATGCTCCCCTTCCACAGGCAATTCAAAGAAAAAACACCCACCCACTGCAGCTCATACACAGTGATGTATGCGGTCCAATGAAAACTCCCACATCAGGCGGGAACAGCTATCTACTGACTTTCATTGACGATTATTACAGTACACAACTACCTATCTGATGATACACAAGAATGAAACATCAGAGAAACTTCAAGAGTTTGTTGCCACGTCTACCAACAAATTTAAACGCAAACCGGAAATAATACACACTGACAATGGGGGAGAATACATAAGCAAAAAAGTGGCCTCATACCTGAAGAGACAAGGAATAGTACACCAGACAACCATACCATACACTCATGAACAAAACAATGAAGCAGAAAGGAAAAATCACACTCTTATAGAAATGGCCAGAAAAGCAGTCATGACTGCAGCCTACCTACAGAACAGACTACCCTCAAAAGCCATTAAAAGTACTCCATTTGAAATGTAGCATGGATCAAAGCCTAGCTTAGGGCACATCCGAGTATTTGGATGTAAAGCATATGCCTATATTGGCAAAAGCGATCCAAGCTGGAGAACAAAGCCATAGAGGGCATTCTAGTAGGCTACAGCGAGCAAACTAAGGGTCACAGAATCCTACACCCAAAGACTGACAAAGTGACAATAAGCCGTAGTATTTATTTTGATGAGAGTCCGTCACCAGAAACACTGATTCCTGAAAGCAGTGAAGTGAATATACCAAGCAAACCAAAAGAAAGGGTTGACCAAAGCAAACCTGTGCAGAAATCATAACATTGCCTAAATCAAGTTTCTCACCAGAACCTGCCGAACTGCCTGAAATCAGAAGATCCACTCGGACTACAAAGGGGATAGCACTCCGCAAGCTGTCATACACTGTCAAAACAAACAGCATACTTAAACCAACATCCTGGGATGACATAGAAAAACTGCCAAAACATGAAGCCAATAAATGGAGAAAGGTAGCAGAAAAAGAATTAAAGTCACTTCAAGAAAATAAAACATGGACACTCACAGAGCTCCCTCCTAACCGCAAAACTATAGGAAGTAAGTGGACTTTCTAAGTAAATTCAGACGCAGAAGGGAATATCCACAAATACAAAGCCAGACTAGTTGCCAAGGGTTACTCCCAGAAATTTGATGAAGATTATGATGAAACATTCGCTCCCGTCTTTAGCTTTGTAGCCGGGAAGGACATGCAAGTGAAAACACCTAGACGTTAAAACTGCTTTCCTATATGGAGACATTAAGGAAGATCTCTACATGGAGCAACCACTAGGGTTTGAGCAAGGAGACAACCTTGTGTGTAAACTTCAGAAGAGCATCTACGGTCTTAAACAATCTGCAAGGATGTGGAATGAGCAAATCAATGAAGTGCTTACTAGAGAGGGATTCTCAAGACATAAAGCAGACCCCTGTCTCTACTCCAAGAATCAAGGAGACAGATGGATATACATCCTTATCTATGTTGATGACACTATAACTTGTTTTGAACAAGAAGGGGATTACAATCAGATAGTTCACAAGCTGAAAGAAAACTTTGAAATCAAAGAGCTAGGGAACATTAGCTACTATCTGGGAATCCAAACAGAGAGAGCAGAAGATGGAAGTGATCTTCTCAACCAATCTCAGAAAATCTCTGAAATCTTGGAACAATTCCATATGCAAGATGCAAAGAAAGTAAAAACTCCAATGGGACCATGCTATCTAAAAAGCAATGAAGCAGAAAACTTGCTACACAACAATGATATGTATTGCAGAGCGATCGGTAAACTACTATATGTTGCCACTGTGACAAGACCAGACATAGCCGCAGCAGTGGGCATACTATGCAGGAAAGTTTCAGCACCCTTTCAGCGTGACTGGAACACAGTTAGGAGAGTGATGTAATACCTCAAAGGAACAATTCAGATGAATTTATGGTTACCAGCAACATCAGATCCAAAACTGGCCGGGTATGTGGATGCTGATTGGGCCAGGGACTGCACAGACCACAAATCCACAAGTAGATTCATCTTCCAGTATGAGGAAGGAACCATAATTTGGTCTAGTCAAAAGCAAGAAACTGTCGCTCTATCTTCAACTGAAACAGAATACATTGCAGCAGCACACGCATGTCAAGAAGCGATATGGATTTATCAACTTATTGAGGATATTGAAATAGACATGTCAAATGATGTAAGTGGGAAATCTGATGGGCAACCTGATATGGGGGGGGGGGGGGCAGGGTGAATGTAGTAAACTGTACAGATAAAGTTATAGGAGTTATTCAACTATTTAGGTATAGCGAAGAACTGTACGCACACGACGACGTTACATAAGACAAAGTCAACTTCTATCTCGCTGTCAAAGAACGAAAACTGATCTGGTTTAATACCAAGGAAGGAGTATGACCTTCTACTTAGATGAACACCTAAACACCAGACACGTCAGGGACCGGGTTAGTCGTAGGTGTATGGGCCGGTCAAAACCTAGACTACAACGACCATTGGTATTTAAGTAGACTTAACAAGGAAACTCCATAATGTAGTGAGAGGATTGACACAAGGTCAGTGCGACTTTCCCACGACTTTGAAAGGACGTATCATACGGGTGACG
>BLSH010424671.1:198305-226571 GCA_018402905.1 Glandirana rugosa
GCCCCCCCCCCCCCCCCCCACAGAGCTGCTGTCTTCCCCCCCTCCTCTCTCCTGCCAGCTGCTGTAGAAGATGTGTCATGATGGAGAGATGGGAGTGGGTCGGTAAATTTGGAATTTACCGGCTCCTTCCTTTTCTGAATGGACAGAGTCAGTGATTGGTACCAATTGGTTCATTCATAACTGAAGCATAGTAAACTGTTTTTACTATACTTCCGTTTCTGAATGAATGGGAGGCTCGGTGCACAGCTATAACTGTCCATTCATTCTGTGCAGCTGAGGCTACACAGATAAAAATTCAGAGCCGAGGTTTGTTTAGACCCCTGATATCTCATCAAAGCCCCCCAACTTGTAAAAGAAATAAAATGAAATGGTAAAAAAAATAATAAAATAAAATAAAAATTAAAAACTACTGACACCAGTGAGGGAACTATCGGGATCGCAAAGGTTGCAATTACAACCGGACCTGGCATTTCACCACCATGGGAAGGCCCAAAGATGGTAGAAAGGGGGCCTGCTGCAGAACTTGTGAAAGGGCCCCGCTGCTGTACCGTAATAAAGGGACCCACGATAAGAGTAAAGGATCAGTGGGAAGAGGGAAGTGCCCTGGCCAGGGGTCAGGGAGCCCTTAATAATTTCTTGCACCGGGGCCCTGAAGGTTCTAGTTACGCCTCTGCCATAGTCTATACTCCATGTTGAAAGCAAGCAAGAGAGGGTGGCTATGTTCCTACATAGAGTGGTACCATGGAGAAGGAATGTGGGCACCCTCTAACAGGAAGTCAAATCACAGCAGCAAAAAAAAATAGTTTTTGGAGGAGGCTGAGAGTAATATATAGTATATTTTTTAGTTAAAAATACATACTGAAATTTCTTTTTTTAAAACCAGAGTTTAGCGTCTCTCTAACTTCAAAAACATTTGTCTCCAGCTCTCTCACCCTTGTTTCCTGTGACTTCCAGTTGGGGAGTGTGCCCACTTCACAAGAAACAGTTAAAGTAATTGTAAACTATCACCTTGTAAAACAAGCCCATTTAAAATAGAAATGAAAGGCAAAACATTTTTGCATAAATATAAAAAAAGCATTATAAATACCTTTTTATCCCTTTTTTATAAGTGATTACATTCCCTCTGTTCTCAGCTGCATAAGAGCTGGGGGGGAGCAGCAGCAGCACACTGAGCTTCCCAGTGACAGGCTGTGTAGGTGGGTTGTGTCAGAACAAGTCTCATCATTGGAGGAGAGCAGGCTGTGTTCCCAGCACAGCTAGAGAAATGACCACGCTGAGCTCTCCTGATTAGTGTGATCAGTTTTTAATAGGAAAGCAAATGGACTGGTAGGAACACCAGGGATTTCACACAAAGGAAGCAATACAAAGAGAACAGAGTACTTTCTCATATAACTACATGGTGCAACAGGCACATATCAGAAATATGGAATGTTGGTGTAACAAACATTTTAGCAAGAGACAGCGCAATCTCCAGCAGCTGTCCATCAATTAGCTTGCAGGCAGGAGGAGGGTGAAGCAGGGCAGTGACTTGTCCTCATAGGCTTCCTGCCTGCGGGGAAAGGAGCCATCCTAAAATCAGCAAATCTGGCCAAATAAATCCAGAGGAAATGAAAATGTTAATATAATGTTTGCTTCATCATATAAGTCTTTAAAGCAGCAGTTGAAAAAGGCTAAAAAAGTAGGCTTTAATGTTACTATAAGTAATTAATCTAGTTTGTGGTACTAATATTATTACATTATTAATATGTTGTTTTTTTCTTTTTTGGTTATGTGTTCCATATGGACCAATGAGTTCTGTTTGACAGCTTTAATCCAGTTTCTATCCATAACTCTTGTTTAGTTACTCACTATAGAGTATATCCAACGTATACTTTTCTTTCTGTATTATATTTAGCACTACCCCCGTAGGAGCTGCTTTAGTATGTTCAGTCCGTTACTCTGCCTACAACCCTAATAACAGCCTCAATCCCCTCTGGCACACCAGAAACATTTTGCTGAAATATTATGTTAGTGCCCCTTTAAATAAGACACTGCAATGAAATACACAGGCTTGATGAAATCAATAATGTTTATCAGACGTTGTGTTGAGTTCCTAGGAAGGAACTCACGCTTCAAAGGGCAACAGTAAAAAGTTTAGCAAACAATGCAGAACTTCAAAGTATTACATCTGGTCAATAATGCAATAGTATATATTAAAAGGATAAGCGAATGAAGATATTCATCATTCCCTTAAACTCTTGATTACTAACAGCAAAACAGTATATATATGTCTACAGAAGATCCTAAAATAGAGCTTAATCAATATCTTATGGTCACTAAGAAATTTAGAAGAATAATGCGGATGTAAGTACACTGAGTGAAAATAATCAGAAGAACTCACTCTGTTATTATATCTATTGAAATGAATGATCCTCAGATATATTGATAGCACTCAATGTAGATTAGCCAAGATTATATAGCTTTATAATAGTTCACTGTATGACAATACAAGTGTCATTAACCAACAACAATTATTTAGCTGAATTCTCCTGTTCTAATTCCGAGAGTTCCATTGAAGAATTTACTTTGAATTTGGTCAAGTAAGAAATGGTCACTGCAATGACAAGGATCCTGATATTACAGTTCAGTCTAATCTTCTGCCAGCTTTTGATGATTCCTAAGTTGGGTACCTGCATCACTGTGTCCACTAATCCCTGGGATAGGGCACAAATAGGCAAGCTTAATTGCACTTTAGGAGAAAGCCTCGGTAGTGATTATTGACTCCAGGTTATACTATCTGTGAAAGAAGGACCTGTGCACAGAGTTTGTAAACTATGTGTTAGAGGACTTGGATGTCTTTCGCTGTTTCTGCGGTGGTGCGCGTGCCTGTGCGGAAACTGCGCCAAACGACCAATTTAGGCCTGGGAAGCCCTGCAGTCTGTGCTGTCCATTCTACAGCGTTAGAGTGTGTTCCGGAGAGCTACCTGTCTTTTGAATCTGTATCCTGATTTGTTCCTGTGACCCGGCTTGTTTGACCTTGATTGACTTCCGCCTGCACCGACCCCCAGCTTGCCCACAACGATTCTTCTGCCTGACCCCTTGTACCTCGCTGCCTGCTTGTTAACGACCCTGCCTGCACCCGACGACCCTTCAGCCTGCTCCTTCTGTACCGCTTGCCAGCCAGTTGCCGACCTCAGCCCACCTCTCTACTCTACGGTTGCACAAGCCACTGACGGACCCATCTCACCGTCAGTGTTTCAGTCCAGCCCTCGTGCCCCTTTGTGCTCTGGAACCCTCTGTCTGCTCTATCAGGGGTTCCCAAACCAGGGTGGTAAGAGTGGTTGGTTCCTGCACAAGACAGACTCCACCATCAGGTGTGTGACAGCAGACAGCAACAGACAGCCATGTCTGAGCCTGTGCAGGGAGCACCCTCTGCTATGGATGAACTGTGTGTTCATTTAGCCAGCCTGACACAGGCAGTTAAGAGCCTTCAAGATGGCTACACCCGCTTGGAAGACCAGGTTTTGGAGCTGTCAGCACCCACGGCTTCTGGAGGCGCCCAGGCCGCTGGCCGCACTATCGTGGCCCTGCCTTCGGAGTCCAAGGTCCCCCTGCCGGATACGTTTTCTGGGGACCGCCGCAAGTTCCGGGCCTTCCGCAACTCCCGTGAGCTCTGTTTTGGCCTCCAGCCCCGCACTTTTTCTTTAGAGGCTACAAAGGTGGGTCTGGTTATGTCCTTATTGCAGGAAGAGCCCCAGGTATGGGCCCACCGCCTGTGGGAGCAGAGGGCCCCCGAGGTATCTACTGTGGCCCTGTTTTTTCAAGCCATGGCCCGGTTGTATGAAGACCCTCATCAGGTGGCCACAGTGGAGGCCACACTACAAGCCCTTCAGCAAGGCCGCCACTCCGCAGAGGATTACGTAGCGGAGTTTAGGCGCTGGGGTGCTGATACGGCATGGAATGACACCGCGTTATGTTACCAGTTCCGCCTTGGACTATCCGATCCGCTCAAGGATGAGCTGGCCCGTGTGAGGGTACCTTCTACACTGGATGCCCTCATCAATCTGGCAATCCAGATTGACCGGCGACTCCGTGAGCACCATGCTGAAAGGGCTCCGGGACCCTCACGGCACACCTGGATGCTACCCCGAGTCCCTGCCTACCCAAGGCCAACTCACTTTGCCTCAGCAACCTCCTCCTCTCCACCGGATACCTCCAAGCCCATGCAAATAGGGCTCCTACGTCCGTCTCTTACTCCTGAAGAGAGACAGCGGAGGTTCCCACTGAACCTGTGTTTATACTCTGGGGAACCCGGACACATGGTGATATCCTGCCCCGCTAAGCGCGGTAAGTGTATACCAGCCTCCTTCAGTGATGTGTCCAGTTTTCATCACCCTGTCTCTCACCTTGTGCTTTCTCTCTCCCTGCAGCTTCCAGGAAAGATTATTCAAGTGGCAGCTAAAATTGATTCTGGAGCATGTAGCTGCTTTATAGATGAGAACTTCGCAGCTTCACAACAAATTCCCCTCCGGCCGAAGATCCATAATTTCACAATCCGCCTGGCCGACGGATCCCCTATTAAGTTGGGTGAGGTGACTCATGAGACTGTCCCATTACCTGCCTCCACCGCTGACGGCCACCAGGAACTTTTTTTGTTGGATGCGATAGCATCCCCCCTGTTCACGATCATTCTGGGCCTGCCCTGGCTCCGGGCGCATAGTCCTGACCACCGGGACTATCCAGTTCCGATCCCCATACTGCAGGCAGCATTGCCTAACATGGGTCCAGGAAGTTGCACCCACATTGGGCTGTCTGGACATGGACTCTGACCCTAAAACCCGTCTAGCTGTTCCGTCTGCCTACCATGGATACCTGGACCTGTTCAGTAAAAAGGGGGCTGAAAAAATCCCGCCTCACCGCCCTTACGACTGTCCAATCGAGCTGCTACCAGGAGCTGAAGTGCCGTTTGGAAGGATTTATCCTCTATCAGAACTAGAGTTGGCGGCCCTCAAGGCCTATCTCGACGACAACCTAGGAAAAGGATTTATCCGACCTTCCACGTCCCCTGCAGGAGCGGGCATATTTTTCGTAGAGAAAATGGATTGTTCTCTACGTCCCTGTATAGACTACCGGGAATTAAACCGGATAACGGTCAAGAACCACTATCCCTTACCCTTGGTTCCTGAACTACTCCAAAGACTGGGATCTGTCATCATCTTCTCTAAACTTTATTTACGGGGTGCCTACAACCTGGTCCGCATTCGAGAAGGTGATGAGTGGAAGACCGCCTTCCGTACTTGTTTTGGGCATTACGAGTATCTGGTTATGCCCTTCGGTCTGTGCAATCCCCCCGCTATGTTTCAACACTTTGTGAATGATGCTTTCCGGGACTTCTTGGATCTCTTTGTGATCATATACTTAGATGACATCCTGATCTTCTCTTCTACCTCGAGGAACACAGAGAGCATGTCATCAAGGTCTTGAGCCGTCTCCGACAGCATGGGCTCTATGCTAAAGCGGAAATGTGCACTTTTGAACAAACCAGTATCCACTTCTTGGGACTAGTTCTCTCCGTGACCGGTATTACAATGGACCCCCAGAAGGTCTCCACTATCCTTGACTGGCCGGCACCTTCAGACAGGAAAGGGTTCCAACGTTTCGTGGGCTTCGCAAATTTCTACAGGAAATTTATAAAGGGGTTCTCGGCCATCATTGCGCCCATCACGCAGCTCACAAAACAAAACACTCGCTTTCAGTGGTCCACAGAGGCAGAAACAGCTTTCCAGACTCTCAAAGGCCTGTTCACTTCAGCACCTATTTTAAAGCACCCTGACTCGGCCTTGCCTTACGTCCTGGAGGTGGACGCTTCTGAGATCGCCGTGGGGGCAGTTCTTTCCCAAAGACAGGGTCCCAAGGCTCTGCTCCATCCCGTCGCGTTCTTCTCTCGGAAACTATCACCTCCGGAGAGGAATTACGACGTAGGGGATAGAGAACTTTTGGCCATCAAAGCAGCACTTGAGGAATGGCGATACTTGCTTGAAGGGGCCACACACCCTATCTTGATATATACGGATCATAAAAACCTTGAGTATCTGAGAACGGCCAAAAGGCTGAAACCCCGTCAAGCTTGCTGGGCACTTTTCTTTTCAAGGTTTCTTTTCCACTTAACTTACAGACCAGGGTCGAAGAATGTCAAACCTGATGCCCTTTCGAGGATGTTCAATGATCCTGGCAACTGTGCTGCCCCAGACACCATCCTTCCATCACTGAACTTCTTATTGTCCCAGGAGGACCTACTGGCACAGATCAGACGGTCCCTTGCTAGCTCTACTGGCTCCCGGGACCTCAGGTTGTCGGAGAAGGATGGTCTATGGTGGCACAGCCAGCAGATCTTATTCCAGCAGAGCAACGCCCCACTGTGTTGGAACTTTGCCACGACCACAAGTTGGCGGGGCATTTTGGAACTCGCAAAACCTTGGAGCTGCTTTCACATTCGTTCTGGTGGTCGTTGGCAGAAGAGGACTGCCGGAAATTTGTGAGCACGTGCGCTACTTGTGCACGTAATAAAACAGACAAAGCCAAGGCTTGGGGTCTTTTGAACTCACTCCCGGTACCTGAGCGTCCATGGACCTGGATAGCCATGGTCTTTATTGTTGAACTACCTCCATCCAAGGGCTTTACTACCATCTTTGTGGTTGTGGATCGCATGACCAAGATGGCACATTTCTTACCAATGAAGGGTACACCTACAACTGCTGAGACAGCAGAAATTTTCATCCGGGAAATCGTCAGACTCCACGGAATACCCCTTAGCATTGTGTCAGATCGTGGGGTTCAGTCTACCTCCAGATTCTGGAAATCCCTGTGTTCAGCACTGGAAATTGAGTTATCGCTGTTCTCGGCCTACCATCCTCAGACAAATGGCCAAACTGAGAGAACGAATCAGACTCTGGAACAGTATCTGCGGTGTTTCTCCTCGTTCTCTCAGGGCGACTGGGCCTCCCTATTACCTTTGGCCAAATTTGCCTTCAATAATACCATCCACTCGGCCACCAAACAGTCCCCGTTCTGGGCAAATTATGGATTCCACCCGACCTTTCTACCTGGCTTGGCTGCTGAAAGTACAGTGCCGGCGGTACAGGAAACTTTGAATTTTTTCAGGGAGAATACTCAACTCCTGCGGGACACACTTTCCAGGACCACAGAACTCACCAAACAAGCCTTCGACAGGAAAAGACGGGGAGAGCTGGAACTCAGGCCGGATGACTTGGTCTGGTTAGCCACCAGAAACCTAAAACTCGCCTGTCCCTCAAGAAAGTTGGGACCCAGATTTGTTGGGCCTTTTCCCGTTAAGAGGAGAATAAACAGGGTGACATATGAACTGGTCCTACCTTCATCCTTACGTGTACACCCATTTTTCAATGTATCCCTACTTAAACCAGTCCCTCCAGATCCCTTCCCGAGTCGGAAGAAGGGACCACCTGAACCAGTACTTGTAAATGGAGAGGAGGAGTTTGAGGTCGAAGCCATCCTGGACTGTCGGAAGAGGGGTAACGTAACCCAGTATTTGGTCAAGTGGAGAGGCTATGGCCCGAGGAAAATTCTTCGGAGCCAGAGTCTAATGTCCATGCTGCGGAGTTGATCCGAACCTTTAGGAGAAACCGCTTGGAAGTTGGTGCCCGGCGAGGCATCCGGAGGCTTCCCCTTGGGGGGGCAATTTTAGAGGACTTGGATATCTTTTCGCTGTTTCCGCAGTGGTGCGCGTGCCTGTGCACATTCTTGCGCCTATTTATGCCTGGGAAGCCCTGCAGTCTGTGCTGTCCGTTCTACAGCATTAGAGTGTGTTCCAGAGAGCTACCTGTCTTTTGAATCTGTATCCTGATCTGTTCCTGTGACCCGGCTTGTTTGACCTTGATTGACTTTCGCCTGCACCGACCCCCAGCTTGCCCAGGACGATTCTTCTGCCTGACCCCTTGTACCTCGCTGCCTGCTTATTAACGGCCCTGCCTGCACCCGACGACTCTTCAGCCTGCTCCTTCTTTACCGCTTGCCAGCCAGTTACTGACCTCAGCCTGCCTCACTACTCTACGGTTGCACGAGCGACTGACGGACCCATCTCACCATCAGTGTTCCAGTCCAGCCCTCGTGCCCCTCTGTGCTCTGGAACCCTCTGTCTGCTCTATCAGGGGTTCCTGAACCAGGGTCTTAAGAGTGGTTGCTTCCTGCACAAGACAGACTCCACCATCAGGTGTGTCTGTACTGACAGAGAAGTATAGAAACAACTGAGTGTATTCAAAGGTTGGCTTCAGCCTTCTCACCACCCCGATTAGCTGATCACAGAAAGTGGTCCAGCTGCTCAGGCTGTGCTGATGACACTGGAACTGATGGTATGCGCTTGCTCTTTGCTTTGGGGAAAACAGCTTCCACTGCTCTCCTTGCAGTCCTCTCCGGATCGACCGATGCTCACTCTGCAGATGCCGACGGCTGTCCCTTAGGCCTTGTATAGACTATCGAGAACTCAACAAAATTACGGTCAATAACCGCTACCCCTTACCCTTGGTGCTGCTACCATCTTCACCAAGCTGGATCTTCATGGGGCATATAATCTCATTTGCATCCGGGAGGGTGACGAATGGAAAACGGCCTTCAGAACACGGTTCGGCCACTACGAATATTTGGTCATGCCCTTTGGGCTCTGTAACGCCCCAGCCACCTTCCAGCACCTGGTAAACAACGTTTTCAGGGACTATCTTGATCAGTTTGGCATAATCTATTTAGATGACATTCTCATTTTCTCGTCAACACCACAGGCACATCAAGTGCATTCTAGAACGTCTATGACAACACCGACTTTATGCGAAAGCCAAAAAATGTGCGTTTGAACGTTGCAGTATTCCATTTCTGGACCTCATTATTTCCGTTACTGGAATCACTATGGATCCGCAAAAAGTCTCTGCCAACCTGGATTGGCCAGCACGGTGGACAGAAAAGGGGTCCAACGTTTCGTAGGCTTCACTAACTTGCACCCATCACTCAGCTTACGAAACAAAACTCTGGTGTCCTCCGAGGCCCAATTGGCCTTCCTGACACTCAAAAAGTTGTTCACCTCCGCTCCTGTCCTGAAGCACCCAGATCCAGCCCTACCTTACATCCAAGAGATAGATGCCTCAGAGACCGCAGTGGGAGCAGTCCTCTCCCAGAGACGAGGTCCCAAGGCTTCTCTTCACCCCATTGCCTTTTTCTCCCGTAAGCTCACGCCACCTGAGACCAACTATGATGTTGGGGATCGAGGGCTACTGACGATCAAATCTGCCTTGGCGGAATGGCGATACTTGCTGGAGGGAGCCTCACACCCTATCCTGGTCTTCACCGACCATACAAACCTTGAGTACCTGCGGACTGCTAAAAGGTTGAAACCCCATCAGGCACACTGGGCACTATGCTTTTCCAGATTCCAACTGCACATCACATACAGGCCTGGGTCAAAGAATATCAAGCTGGATGTTCTGCGAATCTGGAATTCCAGCCCCACCAGACACCATCCTCCCTTCCCGGAGCTTCTTGTTGTCCCAGGAGGATCTATTGTCTCGGGTCAGGCGATCTCTAATCAGCTCCACCACGCCACCCGACCCCAGACTGATAATGAAAGATGGGCTGTGTTGGTACCATGACAGGATCTTCATCCCTCAGGAACTGCGGGATTAGAACTTTGTCATGATCACAAATTGGCCGGGCATTTCGGTGGTCGCAAAACGATGGAGCTGTTGTCATGCTCCTTTTGGTGGCCCCTAGCTGACGAGGACTGTAAGAAATACATCAGAGCCTGTCCAGTCTGTGCCCGAAATAAGACCAGCAGAACCAAAGCCAGGGGTCTATTAAACCCACTTCCTATTCCAGAGCGTCCATGGTCCCACATATCTATGGACTTACCTCGAATTACCTCCTTCTGCCGGATTCAATTCCATCTTTGTGGTTGTGTACCGCCTCACCAAAATGGCGCACTTCATACCCATGAAAGGCACTCCGTCTGCAACTGAAACAGCTGACATCTTTATCAAGGAGATTGAATCCCTGCCAATATAGTTTCTGATCGTGGAGTGCAATTCATGTCCCGAGTCTGGAAGGCTTTATGCTCAGCCTTAGTGATCGAACTGGTATTCTCGTTTGTCTACCATGCGCAGACGAATGGCCAGATAGAGAGGACTAACCAAACCCTGGAACAGTACCTCCGTACTTCTCTTTCTCCCAGGATGATTGGGTCTCACTGCTGCCGGTAGCCAAATTCGCCTACAACAACACGGTGCATTCAGAGTATCAGTGTAGTGTAATCCGATCTGTGTGTGTGTAGAGGGAGAGGAATCGTTTGTGTGTCAGCCACTAAACAACCTCCGTTTTGGGCAAATCTCGGCTACCACCCTACGTTTCAACCTAGTTCAATTACGGAAAATACGGTACCTGTGGCACAAGACATCACGGAATTCTTGGAGAAGAATAATAGACTCCTACAGGAGACACTATCCCGGACTCAGGAGCACAATAAAAGAGCTTTTGATAAAGATTTCCTCTGTAGCACTACAAATCCCATCAAACATTGCTGCTCCCAGAAATCCGTGTTGCTGCTGCTGTAAAAGCCTCCTCTATTGGTTGTTGTCACTGTTCTTTTCATAGGCACAGAGTATCAGTGTAGTGTAATCCGATCTGTGTGTGTGTAGAGGGAGAGGAATCGTTTGTGTGTCAGCCACTAAACAACCTCCGTTTTGGGCAAATCTCGGCTACCACCCTACGTTTCAACCTAGTTCAATTACGGAAAATACGGTACCTGTGGCACAAGACATCACGGAATTCTTGGAGAAGAATAATAGACTCCTACAGGAGACACTATCCCGGACTCAGGAGCACAATAAAAGAGCTTTTGATAAAGGAAGACTTGGACCAGGCAACCGAGTTTGGCTGGCAACCAAAAATCTGAAACTCTCTTCCCCCTCATCGGAACTTTTCCTGTGAAAGGAAAATCAATAAGGTGGCGTACGAACTGACCCTTCCCTTCTGCAGAGTATGGCCCCGAAGAAAACTCGTGGGAACCCGAGGACAATATCCACGCCAAGGAACTTGTTGAATCGTTCTGGAAGAGACACCCAGAACTGAGGGCCCGTTTGGGCATCCGGAGGCTGCTCTTTGGGGGACGGCAATGTCAGAAAACATAGCTGAAGACTCTGTCTGGAACGCTTGTGAACGTGTGTGCGTGCGCACGCGTATGCGTGTGTGTGCACGCATCTGATGGCGCCAAGCAACCTATTTAAACAGACAGCACCAGTGCTGTCTGTTCTACAGCGTTACCTGTGTTTGCTCGTGATCTGTTCTGAAGCTATTCCTGTTACCTCAGACCCGGCTTGACCTAGACCTTGCTCGACATCCACCTGCACTGATCCTGGCTTGCCTTCGACGACTCTCCTGCCTGACCCCTTGTACTTCTGCTGCCCGCCTGTTGCCGACTCTGCTTGCATCTGACCACCCACCTGCCTGCTCCTTCTGTACTGTACCGCCAGCCTGCTACTGACCCAGCCTGCACCACTGCGCCTCTGTTTGCACAAGCTCATCAAGGGACTTTCACTTCACAACCAGTGACCCAGTCCGACCCTCGTGCCTCGCTGCACTCCTGAACCTCCTGTCTACTCTACCAGGGGTTACTGAATCAGGGTCGCAACAGAAGTTGCCCATTGCATAAGCCAGACTCCCCCACCAGGTTCGTGACACCGGCTCTGGAACAGACTTGTATGCTGGTTCTGCAGGTCACTCTCAGGAATGCTGTAGCACCCGGCTTGCTGGATCACTAGATGTAGGCCGCAATCCAGCTGATGTAGCACACAGGTCCCTGCTGGTCGGTCACCCCGTCCCAAGAGCCCAGAGAAGGCCGCACCCTCTGCTTAAATAGTCTGTCCCGTGAGGCTCTGTTTTTTCCATCAATCCTTTTCTGCTGCACAGTCTTGTGGGAAATGCAGTTCTTCCATTGCAAAGTCCAAAGGCAGATTTCCTCTGTAGCACTACAAATCCCATCAAACATTGCTGCTCCCAGAAATCCGTGTTGCTGCTGCTGTAAAAGCCTCCTCTATTGGTTGTTGTCACTGTTCTTTTCATAGGCACAGAGTATCAGTGTAGTGTAATCCGATCTGTGTGTGTGTAGAGGGAGAGGAATCGTTTGTGTGTCATATATGTGTATACAAAATGTAATAAAGTAAATCAAAAAAGTCTTATACACATGTAAATAGTTAAAGCGGAGTTCCACCCAAAAGTGTAAGTTCCACTTTAAGGACTCCTCATCCCCTTACATGCCACATGTGGCATGTCATTTTTTGTGGGGGGGAGTGGGTAGCTATTTTTGACAGGTACCCAGCCCCTACTTCCGCTCGGGCTGCCTAGGTGACTCGAGAGGAAGTTTTCCTCTCCACCTCCCTGCAATCTTCTGGGACATGTCACAGGTCCCAGGAGATTGCCCGGCCACTGAGGAGTCGCAGTGCAACTCGCACATGCGCAGTGCTCACCCGGCTGTGAAGTCACCAGCTGTTACAGTTGGGTGCCCACACTTCTGATGCCGGCGCCAGGGAGAGGCGAGGGAGAGAACCGAGAGTTTGGGCGGCTGCATCGCTGGATCCTCGGACAGGTGAGTGTGTTTATTAAAAGTCAACAGCTACACTTTTTGTAGCTGCTGACTTTTAATAAACATAAAAACTGCTGGAACTCCGCTTTAACACTTAACAAATATAAACCAAAGTTTAACTATTTTTAAAAATGTTCTTTGCCCCCCACCCCCTACATATTCTGCCTAAACTATCCAAAAAAAGATGTGTGTACTTACCTTTTTAATCTGCTCTGGTCCAGTCACATGATCAGGGAGTCCTCATCAATGGCTGAGAATTCTGGGAGCCATGACATTGCCCATAGGTCAGCCATTCTCCATGCTCCCTCCTCTCCATTTTTAAAAATAGTTAGACTGAGGCTTCTCTTTCACTTTAAAGTACAGTGTTTACAGACATGTCAGAGTCCCATTTGAATGTTGTAGTGTACATTCTACAGACATCATTTAATTTTAATGCTTGAAGCTGAATTCCAGGAATTCAGCCACTTTATAAAAAGGCACACTATAAGTTAGATCCATGGAGGTGCATGACATCTCCTGAACTTATCTCTGTTATTTATATCTGACAGGTTTATGGCTCTGCCAGAGCATACACTGACCCTCGGGGGTGTAAGAGAGGAGAGAGAGGCATACAGAGCATCTATGCCCGCCTCTCCCTTCTGCTGCCCATTCAGAGAAGCCTTTGTATTTTGTGAATGTCAAATGATACAAGGGCTTCTGTGATTGGGCCGGAAGAGGGGAGGGGCAGGCATAGCAGCTGCACTAACTCTAATGTTGAAGATGCATAGACCTGAAGTATCAGCGCCAGGCTCCCTGAAATACAGCGGTAGCCGTGTTCTATAAAAATGTCAGATGTAAATAATAGAGTTAAGCCCAGGAGATGTCATGCACTTCCTTGAACTTAACTCATAGTGTGCCTTCAATTTTTACAATGGAGCTGAATTCCCCCATGTTCTACATCTGGATAGTGATGGATAGAATTTTTCTCCTCTTTCTCCCTCTCCCAATCCTACCTCCTCTCTTAACTCCGAACAACAGCCCCTTTTATATCACACAGGGCCAGTGGGTCAGGCCCAGAGAAGTACCCGCCAAAACCAAAGAACTAGGAATGGCATTAATTCCTACCCTCCCGGCCTGGAGAGCACCTAACTAATTGTTACAACCTGCTTACAGATATCTTCCCTTACAAAACTCCAGGACCCAATCTGGGAATACCAAAACCCAGAGAAAATGGAAAAACCAACTTTCTCCACTCTGAATCAATATTCTGGAGGCCTGCACTCTGCATTTGTGCAAACCCTGTGCTACTTCTACCTCTTTTTACACAGTGGCAGAGCCTCACAATGCACATTTCTAGAAAGCTCAAGACTCATGCAATGAATTGAGCCCTCAGTTTAGCAAAAGTATTGCCATCCAAGCCAATTGCAGCTCTTTTGTATTCAGGAACCCCAGAATCGCACCCCAGGACTTGCTTTCAACTACACCTAGTGATAATCACTCAATGTGGTTAAAGAAGCTAACTGAGAGTACCATTGCTCTCTATGAGGCTGACTTTAGTCTGCAAGCGCTGATAGTAACAAAGATGCAAAAGGGCTGTAAGAGCTATTTTCTAGAAATCCATATTAATCACATCAACATAGAATTATTTATTATTATACAGGATTTATATAGCGCCAGCAGTTTGTGCAGCGCTTTACAAAAATTAAGGCAGACAGTACAGTTACATTAAAATTTGGTACAAGAGGAATCAGAGGGCCCTGCTCGTTAGAACTTACAATCTAAGAGGGAGGGTCAATTGATACAAAAGGTAAAAGCTGTGGGGGATGAGCTGATGTAGAAAGAAAGAGTATTAGGTAGAAGCAGGATAGGCTTCTTTAAAGAGAAAGGTTTTCAGGGATCGTCTAAAGATGGATAGATTAGAAGACAGTCTGACTGATTGGGGTAGGGAGTTCCAAAGCATAGGAGAAGCTCTCGAGAAATCCTGGAGGTGAGCATGGGAGGAGGTGACAAGGGAGCTAGAGAGCAGGAGGTCTTGGGAGGACCGAAGAGGGCGGCTTGGTTGCTATTTTGAGACTAGGTTATAGATGTAGCTGGGGGCAGAGTTGTGGATGGCTTTGAAAATTATTGTTAGTACTTTGAATTTTCTACGTTGGGTGAGTGGAAGCCAGTGGAGAGATTGGCAGAGAGGGGTGGAGGACACTGAGCGGTTGGCAAGGTAGATAAGTCTTGCAGCAGCATTCATTATTGACTGAAGGGGGATAATGTATGCAAAGGTAATCCAATGAGGAGAGAGTTGCAGTAGTCCAGGCGAGAGATAACAAGAGAGTGGTTAGAAGCTTGGTGGTGTCATTGGTTAAGAAGGGGCGTATTCTAGCAATGTTGCGTAGGCTGAGGCGGCATGATTTGGACAGGGATTGGAAGTGGTCTTGAAAGGGCAGTTCAGAGTCTAGGGTTACCCCTAGCACGCTGGCATGTGGGGACACACTAATAGTTGTGCCATTGAACTTAACAGAGAAGTCAAGGGAAGGGGCACGTGGGGGAGGAAATATCATGAGCTCAGTTTTAGATAGATTCAGTTTGAGGAAGTGCTGTGACATCCAGGCTGATATGTCTGTTAGTAAGGCAGTGATCTGTGAGGAGACTGATGGGTGAGCTGAGGGGTAGAGAGATAGATTTGGGTGTCATCGGCATATAAATGATAGAGGAAGCCATGGGAGGTTATCAGCTGACCCAGGGAGGATGTGTAGATCGAGAATAGTAGGGGTCCAAGGACAGAACCTTGGGGGACCCCAACGGTGAGAGGAGTTGAAGAGGAGGAAGTGGAGTTGTAAGTGACACTGAAGGTGCGGTGAGATAGGTAAGATTCGAACCAACGGAGAGCACAGCCATGGAGACCAAGTAAATAGAGTTTTTTGAGGAGGAGGGGGTGATCAACTGTATCAAAGGCAGCGGAGAGGTCCAAGAGTAAGAGTATGGAATAATGACTGTTGGTTTTTGCTGTTAGTAAGTCATTTGAGAGTTTTAGGAGGGCAGTTTCTGTGGAGTGGTGTGGACGAAATCCAGACTGAAGGGGATCAAGAAAGTTTTTTTCAGTGAGGTGGTCACTCAGTCGGTTGTAAGCTAAACGTTCAAGGATTTTGGAGGCAAAAGGGAGTAAGGAGATGGGTCTTAGGTTGTTAAGATTGGTGGGCTCCAGTGTGGCCTTTTTTGGTATGGGAGTGACTAGTGCATGTTTTAGAGGGTTGGGGAAGATGCCAATAGAGAGGGAGAGGTTGAAGATATGAGTTAAAGAGTGTAGGATAGAGTCAGAGGAGAGGTCTAGAGGGCAGGAGGTTAGGTGGGCATTAGAGAGTAGTTTAGTGACTCCCTCTATGGTAACTGGGTTAAATGAGAGTATTGATTGTGCAGTAGGACACAGAGTGTGAGGGGAGTAAGAAATCTGTAGAGAGGAGATCTCGAGATGAATTGTATCAATCTTATTTTTAAAGTTATAAGCAATCTCCTGGGCATTGAGCAAGTTGGTGGGTTGAGGTAATGGAGGACGAAGTAGAGCGTAAAAGGTAGAAAAGAGTTGACGGGGGCTCCGTGAGAGGTTGTTGATAAGAGTGATAAAGTAGGTCTGTTTGGCAGTGTGGAGGCAGGAATGGTATTGTTGGAGGGCAGATTTATATTGGCTGAAATCTTGCTGTGACCTAGTCTTACACCACAGACGCTCAAGAGCGCGGTTCTTTTTTTGAGGCTTCTGCTATCGTCTGTCTGCCAGGGTTGTAGCGGTCGGGGCCTGATTCTGTGTGTAGTGAGGGGGGCCAAGGTTTCTAGGTAGGATGACAGTGAACTGTTGTATATAGAAGTGGCCAGGTTGGGGCAGGACAAGGATGAGATTTTGTTGTAGAGACAATCTGTAGCAGAAAAAAGAAGAGAAGAATTAAGATGGCGAAGGTTTCTACGGGTAATTGTTTGGTAGCTGGAAGGCAAGGAGGGGGAAGACAAGGAGAGAGTGAAACTAATAAGGTGGTGAGCAGAGAGAGGAAAAGGAATGTTGGAGAGGTTGCACGGAGTGCATAGGTCAAGGCAGTTGCCATCAGAGTAAGTAGAAGCATGTGTCCATTGTTTTAGGTCAAAAGAGGAGGTTAGCCTCAGAAAGTTAGAAGTAGCAGGAATGTCATGATTAGCAGAGATGTTGAAGTCACCAAGAATGATTGTTGGAATTTCAGAAGAAAGAAAGTAGGGTAGCCAGGCAGAGAAGTCGTCAAGGAAGCTTGATACCGGTCCAGGAGGCCGATAGATCACAGCAATTCTCAACGAAACTGGAGAAAATAGACGAATACAGTGAGCTTCAAATGAAGAGAGGGACAGAGAGGGGTGTGGATGAAGAACTTGAAAAGTGCTTTGAGGGGATAGGAGGATTCCAACACCCCCTCCTTTTCGTCCACTAGGCCTGGGAGAGTGAGTCCAAAGGAGGCCACCATGGGAGAGGGCACCGAGGAAGAGAAGTCAGAATCTTGAAGCCAGGTCTCCGTAATTGCAAGAAGGTCGAAGGAGTTTGTGATAAATAGGTCATGGACAGTGGTAAGTTTGTTACAAACAGAGCGGGCATTCCAAAGGGCACAGGAGAAGGGGAGGCTGGTTCTAGGCAGAAGAGGAATAGAAATTAAATTGTGTGCATTGCGCCTGCTGTCAGAGGATTGGGGGTGTCTGGTATGTTGTCCAAAGGTAAATGATGGTGGTCCTGGATTTGGGGAAATATCTCCAGAAGTTAGGAGAAGCAGAAGGGTGAGAGAGGTGATATGAGAGTGTGACTTATGTGGGGGGACACTTCCCAGTGTACTGGAGGTTCTATTGGTATGTGGGTTCAGAAGTAGCAGGAGCTGATGAGTGCAGTAATAAGGAGAAGAAAGGAGTGAGGGTGACGGCACTATCTGCCTGGAGTTTGCATGTTCTCCCTGTGCCTGCGCGGGTTTCCTCTGGGTACTCCGGTTTCCTCCCACACGCCAAAGACATGCTGGTAGGTTAATTTGATCCTGTCTAAATTGGCCCTAGTATATGTATGAATGTGAGTCAGGCTGGGTTCACACTATCCGACACAAAAACGGTCAGACTTTTGATCCTACTTTGCCCTGCAACATCGGTCTTAGTTCAGTCCTACTTTGCTCCTACTTCCATCCGACTTGAATGAACAAGATAAGATTTTGCTCCGACTTTGAGATAGTGACTTGTCCTTTGACCAATCAAAACAATCCCAGTGTGAGATAAATTCCTTTTACTGCTGCTGTAATCACCAAGTCGGATGTCACAAGTCGGATGTCACAAGTCGGATGGTTAGAACAAGGATCCGACTTTGATCCTACTTCAATGATAATCAATGGGATGAAGTAGGACCAAAGTCGGACCAAAGTAGTACAGGAACCTTTTTCAAAGTCGGACCGACTTGTGTCGGACCAGTTAAGACAGCTCTCATAGGGAAACATTGATTTTGTGACGTAATGCGACTTGTGCTCACAATGTTGGTCCGTTTGTCAGACAAGTGTGAACCCAGCCTTAGGGATCTTAGATTGTAAGCTCCTTGTGGGTAGGGACTGATGTGAATGTACAATGTATATGTAAAGTGCTGCGTAAATTGGCGGCGCTATACAAGTACCTGAAATAAATAAATAATAAATATAAGTGGTGGGGTTGAGAAGAGGGGTGAAGGAGAGAGAGTTTAAGGAGGGAGGATGCAACTGTGAGAAGAAAAGGTAGGGAGTGCATGATACAGGGTGGGAAATTTAGAATCAGACAGGATGAGTGATGAAAAAGTTCTATGAGAAATCAGGTCACCTGTAGTCTGTTCAGTGGTTTGGAGTGTTCTGTTTATAGCTTTGTGCATTCGCTGAAGTGCTGAGCCGAAGTGTAATACTTAATCCAATATGAATACTTTATCCAAGATGATATTGGCCCATGCTATCCCTGGCCATGCAGACCTTCAGGAAGGCTTATATTTATACTGACATGGGTGTGGGTATTGCCAATTAATCAATCAGGATTGCATAGGAGGGACACATTGCTAACAGAACGAACATTTAACACCAAATGAAGACTACAAGACACCCCAACAGAGCAGAAGGGCAGAGCAATAAAGATAGCATTGGCTGATAATTTAAGTATAGACAATAAGAAAGCAAAATAAACAACACAGTGATATGGGAAGAGGCAAAGAGGTTGAAAGCAGCAAGGATTACCATTTAAACATAGAGCAAACATTGGATCATGTGCCGAAAAGTTGGGAGCTTGAGTGCAGCAGGGATTATTACCATTTAAACATACAGCAAACAGTGTATCATATGCAGAAAAGTTGGGAGCTTGAGTGCAGCAAGGATTACCTGTGAAGGGATAGAGAAGAGCCTTTTAGAAAGTGCTGAGCCGAAGTGTAATACTTAATCCAATATGAATACTTTATCCAAGATGATATTGGTCAATGCTATCCCTGGCAATCAAATAAGAATTTGATTTTATGATGAGACACATTTAAAAAATGATAGTAGAGTTTCTACTTGCAAAACCTACAGCAACTGCTGTTTGCTTGCCAACTAGGAATGTTTCCTAATCAGAGATAAAAGCAAAAACTCAAATCTAGATGCAAATACGGGACATAAACATCTATATTTCCTTTATATGTAATTTCCTTCAATGTATTGTCATTTTTCATTATAACACTATCTTCTCACTGCTCATGGAATATTCAGTTCTCTAGACACCAAGCTCTTAATGAAAACTATTGGACTTCAGCTTTATTCTAGCATCAGGTCATTGCAAGGTGAAACAAATATGGCAATACTCTCGTCTTTTAATAACTGACATAAATGTACTTTATATAGAACCTGACTGAATAAAAACTACATTAACTTAACCCCCAGGATGCCATGCACTTTGTGCTGCTACATGCCACAGTATACAGTATATCTCAAAAGTGAGTACACCCCTCACATTTTTGTAAATATTTAATTCTATCTTTTCATGTGACAACACTGAAGAAATTACACTTTACTACAATGTAAAGTAGTGAGTGTACAGCTTGCATAACAGTGTAAATTTGCAGTCCCCTCAAAATAACTCAACACACAGCCATTAATGTCTAAACCGCTGGCAACAAAAGTGAGCACACCCCTAAGTGAAGATGTCCAAACTGGACCCAATTAGCCATTTTCCCTCCCCCGGTGTCATGTGACTCATTATTGTTACAAGGTATCAGGTGTAAATGGGGGGCAGGTGTGTTAAATTTGGTGTTATCGCTCTCACTCTCTCATACTAGTCACTGGAAGTTCAATATGGCACCTCATGGCAAAGAACTCTCTGAGGCTCTGAAAAAAGAATTGTTGCTCTACATAAAGATGGCCTAGGCTATAAGAAGATTGTCAAGACCATGAAACTGAGCTGCAGCACAGTGGCCAAGACCATACAGCGTTTAACAGGACAGGTTCAACTCAGAACAGGCCTCGCCATGATCGACCAAAGAAGTTGAGTGCACGTGCTCAGCGTCATATCCAGAGGTTGTTTGAGGATATAGACATATGAGTGCTACCAGCATTGCTGCAGAGGTTGAAAGGGTGGGGGGTCAGCCTGTCAGTGCTCAGACCATACGCCGCACACTGCATCAAATTGGTCTGCATGGCTATCATCCCAGAAGAAAGCCTCTTCTAAAGATGATGCACAAGAAAGCCCGCAAACATTTTGCTGAAAAGCAGATTAAGGACATGGATTACTGGACCCATGTCCTGTGGTCTGATGAGACCAAGATACACTTATTTGGTTCAGATGGTTTAAAGTGAGTGTTGCAGCAACTTGGTGAGGAGTATAAAGACAACTGTGTCTTGCCTACAGTCAAGCATGGTGGTGGGAGTGTCATGGTCTGGGGTTGCATGAGTGCTGCCGACACTGGAGAGCTACAGTTCATTGAGGGAACCATGAATGCCAACATGTACTGTGACATACTGAAACAGAGCATGGTCCCCTCCCTTCGGAGATTGGGCCGCAGGGCAGAAATCCAACATGATAACAACCCCAAACACACCTCCAAGACGACCACTGCCTTGCTAAAAAAGCTGAGGGTAAAGGTAATGGACTGGTCAAGCATGTCTCCAGACCTAAACCCTATTAAACATATGTGGGGCATCCTCAAACGGAAGGTGGAGGAGCGCAAGGTCTCTAACATCCACCAGCTCCATGATGTTGTCATGGAGGAGTGAAAGAGGACTCCAGTGGCAACCTGTGAAGCTCTGGTGAACTCCATGCCCAAGAGGGTTAAGGGTGTGCTGGAAAATAATGGTGGTCGCACAAAATACTGACACTTCAGGCCTAATTTTGACATTTTCACTTAGGGGTGTACTCACTTTTGTTGTCAGCGGTTTAGACATTAATGGCTATGTGTTGAGTTATTTTGAGGGGACAGCAAATTTACACTGTTATACAAGCTGTACATTCACTACTTTACATTGTAGCAAAATGTCATTTCTTCAGTGTTGTCACATGAAAAGATAGAATAAAATATTTACAAAAATGTGAGGGGTGTACTCACTTTTGTGAGATACTGTAGGTATCCTTTTAATAATTGCCCCCTTTTGCTGTATATGTTTCCTGACATGGGAGGAGATTTACTAAAACTAGAGCACTCAGAATCTGGTTCAGCTGTGCATGGTAGCCAATCAGCTTCTAACTTCAACTTGTTCAATCAAGTTTTAACAATTAGCCTAGGTTCACATTGATGCGATTTGACATGCAATTTGACATGTCAATTCGCTTGCCAAATCGGCAGCAATTGCCTGCAATGGCATTTGCGGCACCGCACCGATTCCCAAAGGTAGTTTCTGTACTACTTTTGGCTACTTTGGGGTGTGATTTGTATATACATCTGTGCAGCAACTCGCACAGATGTCTCTGAAATCGCCCCCGAAGTCAGGCTGACATGCAGGTATGAAATTGTGCAAGTTCAGCTGAGCACACGCGATTTCAATACCGCTGTCAGTGTGAACCTGGTCTAAAATCTGGAAGCTGATAGGTTTCTATGCACAGCTGCACCAGATTTTGCACACTCCAGTTTTAGTAAATTTCCATTGTGTAGCTAAATATAGTGCCTTGAAAAAGTATTCATACCCCTTGAAATTTTCCACATCATTTTGTCATATTACAACCAAAAGCGTAAATGTATTTTATATGATAGACCAACACAAAGTGGCACATCATTTTGAAGTTGAAGAAAAATGATAAATGGTTTTCAAAATATTTCACAAATAAATATCTGAAAAGTGTGGCGTGCATTTGTATTCAGCCCTCTTTACGCTGATACCCCTAATGAAACTCTAGCGGAACCAATTGCCTGCAGAAGTCACCTATTTAGTAAATAGAGTCCACCTAATTTAATCTCAGCATAAATACAGCTGTTCTGTGAAGCTCTCAGAGGTTTGTTAGAGAACCTTAGTGTACAAACAGCATCATGAAAACCAAAGAACCCACCAGACAGGTCAGGAATAAAGTTGTGGAGAAGTTTAAAGCAGGCTTTGGTTATAAAAAAAAATATGCCAAGCTTTGAACATCTCACGGAGCGCTGTTCAATCCATCATCTGAAAATGGAAAGAGTATGGCACAACTGCAAACCTACCAAGACATGACTATCCACCTAAACTGACAGGCCAGGCAAGGAGAGCATTCATCAGAAATCTTTCTCCTTCATCCAGAATTGTTGGATAATGGTGGCAGGAAGTGGGAGCTTTCCAACAATGCTGGTCAGAGGTTGCGCTTCCTCAACAGGAAAGGTAGAATGCTGGAGGTGCTCTGGTGAACTGCGAAAAAAGCAATTGCCCTGTCAAAGGAAACTGCAAGCCAGATGCAGGTGTAAGAAACCTGTAAAAATAACTGAAGTGTCCATTTCAACTAAAATTATTGTCTTGACTCAGGAATCTTATATTTGTTTTCCAAATGAAGAGAAAATCAGCTTATACTGATCTGTAAAATAAAAGCTGTTTGCCTGTTAAGGTTTCTGCACATTACTTATTATCACTGGTTTCTGCATTTTGCTTCTGATTAACCACTTGCTTTCTGAGCCATGTTTGACATTTCTCACATACCGTACATCTTTAAATCAGATTTATTTTTTTTTTGCTAGAAAATTACTTATAACCCCAAACATTATATATTTTTTGAAAGCAGAGGAGAATAAAATGGAAGTTGTTGCAATTTATTATGCTGCACAATATTTGTGCAGCTGTTTATCAAACATAAATGTTCAGGAAAAAATACACTTAAATGCATTTTAGTGCACACAAACACAATATGATACCCAATTTTTTGGGTAAAATATAAAAGATGATGTTACATGCAGCAAATAGATACCAGACATGTCATAAGTTAAAATTTTGCACGCTCTTGATATGGCAACAGTACAGTACTAATATCCATAGGCGACGCTTTACAAGCCTTTACAGGTTACCAGTTTACAATTAAACGTGAGCTCTGGCACTAGAATTATTGCTGCGATACCTCATATGTGTGGTGCACTTAGCGTTTACATATGCATGCATATGCATTTACATTTGCACATAAGCACTGGTGGATTGAGAGGCACTTTTCATTTTTCTGTTTATTTTATTTGAATTATTTTCTTTACATGTTTTCTATTTTGTTTTGTTTTTATTCAACTCTATTACTATCATAAAGGGATGGACAACATAGCTTGTTCAGTGACAAGGGACCTGATCCCTCCTCTGCCCTCCAAGGCAGCTGATCTATCACAGATCAGTTTTATTGGCTGCCTTCCTGGCCAGTAATGGCCAGATAAACAAGCAACCGAAACTGGAAGTGACAAAATCCTTGTAATTTACGGCTTTATTTCCCACAGTGGAGGGGATGTTCCTCCTTCTCTGTGCTCAGCTGACCTGACCCCTTACACAAGACCCTGGCTCTCCAGTGGGATGGGAGAAACTGGGAATAGCGGCAGGTGGAGACAGGAGGGTGAGGTCCTTCCATGCTCTGTAACATTAATTGGGTAGCTGTAGAGCTACACAGATGACTTTTAGCCAATTGCCAGCCACTGGCACTTTTAGCCAATTGCCAGCTGAAAATTTTGATACCAGGATCATGGCTGCAGCTGCAGCCATAACCCTGGTATAACCACTTCCCTCCCAGGACGTATATATACATACACTGGATAGGAAGTTAAAGAAGAAGTCCCTTCAGGGGAACAAATGCACACCGCACTTGGCCCCATTCAGATCTGTGTAGGGGTTACTGACCAGCATTGTTGGAAAGCTCCCACTTCCTGCCACCATTATCCAACAATTCTGGATGAAGGCGAAAGATTTCTGACTGACAGCACAGAGTAATGGAGGCATGGCAGTCAGTTTAAACACATGTGCAGGCATTTTGGTCTGTAATCAGTAGCTTTCTTTTCAGCAAAAAAGAAGATTGCAGAGGGGGGCTTTACTATAAGATGGCAGGCAGAGCTGCTTTTTAACCTTTCTCATCTGGCAGCTTTCAACAGAGGAGGGCGGTGGGGGTTGTGCATGATCTGTGTACACTCTGGGGTTGGGGCTCAGTGCTGGCTAGAACTCCCTCATAGGAACACCCATAATTTGGGCTTCAGCTTGGGGCGGAGCTGCAGGCAATATTGACAGTTATAATTATGTCATTTTATTTGTAAACCCCTGCACATCTTCGAAAGGGACCAAGTTTGATGTGCATTGGGTCCCCTGAGGGGTTTAACAAGCATTTTCGTCTTCTGGCAGAAGTTTTCTTTACTAGGGTTCTGTATATTTGCAAAAGTGGTTGCCCTTCCATATGCACCTTAGTGAAAAGGCTAGTTATAGGTTAAGGTGGTTGTTACTTTTTGTACAGTTGGTTGACGTTGATGCTAGGACGCACTGGATACCTTCAGCTGCCATTGTGCTCTTGCTGGACATCCTGTGCATCCCTGTGCCTTTAAGGAGGGATGGGCTCCCTCTAGGCAAACCTGCCCTCAATCTATCCACTGCTACAGTGGGGCAAAAAAGTATTTAGTCAGCCACCAATTGTGCAAGTTCTCCCACTTAAAAAGATGAGAGAGACCTGTAATTTTCATCACAGGTACACTTCAACTATGAGAGACAGAATGAGAAAAAAAATCCAGAAAATCACCTTGTCTGATTTTTAAAGAATTTATTTGCAAATTATGGTGGAAAATAAGTATTTGGTCAATAACAAAAGTTAATCTCGATACTTTGTTATATACCCTTTGTTGGCAATGACAGAGGTCAAGCGTTTTCTGTAAGTCTCCACAAGGTTTTTACACACTGTTACTGGTAGTTTGGCCCATTCCTCCATGCAGATCTCCTCTAGAGCAGTGATGTTTTGGGGTTGTCGCTGGGCAACACGGATTTTCAACTCCCTCCAAAGATTTTCTATGGGGTTGAGATCTGGAGACTGGCTAGGCCACTGCAGGACCTTGAAATGCTTCTTACGAAGCCACTCCTTCGTTGCACGGGCGGTGTGTTTGGGATCATTGTCATGCTGAAAGACCCAGCCACGTTTCATCTTCAATGCCCTTGCTGATGGAAGGAGGTTTTTACTCAAAATCTCACGATACATGGCCTCATTCATTCTTTCCTTTACACGGGTCAGTCGTCCTGATCCCTTTGCAGAAAAACAGCCCCAAAGCATGATGTTTCCACCCCCATGCTTCACAGTAGGTATGGTGTTCTTTGGATGCAACTCAGCATTCTTTCTCCTCCAAACACGACAAGTTCAGTTTTTACCAAAAAGTTCTATTTTGGTTTCATCTGACCATATGACATTCTCCCAATCCTCTTCTGGATCATCCAAATGCTCTCTAGCAAACTTCAGACAGGCCCGGACATGTACTGGCTTAAGCAGGGGGACACGTCTGGCACTGCAGGATTTGAGTCTCTGGCGGCGTAGTGTGTTACTGATGGTAGCCTTTGTTACTTTGGTCCCAGCTCTCTGCAGGTCATTCACTAGGTCCCCCCCGTGTGGTTCTGGGATTTTTGCTCACCGTTCTTGTGATCATTTTGACCCCCTCAGGGTGAGATCTTGCGTGGAGACCCAGATCGAGGGAGATTATCAGTTGTGTTCCATTTTCTAATAATTGCATTTTCTTCACACCAAGCTGCTTACCTATTGCAGATTCAGTCTTCCCAGCCTGGTGCCTTTTATACTGATAATGAGTTCAAACAGGTGCCATTAATACAGGTAAGAAGTGGAGGACAGAGGAGCCTCTTAAAGAAGAAGTTATAGGTCTGTGAGAGCCAGAAATCTTTCTTTTTTTGTAGGTGACCAAATATTTATTTTCCACCATAATTTGCAAATAAATTCTTTAAAAATCAGACAATTTTTCTCATTCTGTCTCTCATAGTTGAAGTGTACCTATGATGAAAATTACAGGCCTCTCTCATCTTTTTAAGTGGGAGAACTTGCACAATTGGTGGCTGACTAAATACTTTTTTGCCCCACTGTACATATGCTCCAACTTAGGAGACTCTGAAAATGATAGAGTTAGGACTGCAGTATATAGAGGTGCCTTGACATAGGCACTTGACATAGGCATATATTTGCAAATGTGTGCAAACGAAACCCTCTGTTTTTAACATGAATTGTTAGACGGGGTCAATTTGGGTATTTTGCAGGCAAGTTGGTAATTATACTGGGAAATGTTTTTTGTGATTTACAGAGAACAGGCCCTGTTCAGGTCTTACATAAACTGGTCATCATCTAAAGGGTCGCTGGTTTGAATCCCAACTATGACACTACCTGCCTGGAGTTTGCATGTTTTCCCTGTGCTTGCGTGGGCTTCCTCCGGGTACACCGGTTTCCTCCCCCACTCCAAAGACATGCTGGTAGGTTAATTGGCTCCTGTCTAAATTGCCCCTAGTATGTGTATGTATGAAAGTGAGTTAGGGACCTTAGATTGTAAGCTCCTTGAGTGTAGGGACTGATGTGAATGTACAATGCATATGTAAAGCGCTGTGTAAATTGATGGTGCTATATAAGTACCTGAAATAAATAAAATAACACTGGTAACACCATATGCGATTTTAAAGGTGAATTCCAGGCATGGATATTTTATACACCGTTGTGAAGCCATGGCCCCAACCCCTAGAGGCCAAATGGTGACCTCCAGAGTCAGGGAGAGCTGACATCCTTCTTGAAGTGTCACCCATGCTAACCCGCTGGGTCCTAACTTAAACACTGAAACTTTCCGAACTTCTTCACTACCCCCGTCTAGTGAAAAAGGCTGCTCTGGTACTTCTTCAGACTTCACAAAACCTGGCCTCTGATAACAGGAGTGATGGTGCCTTGCTGGTGACCATCTTTTACAGCATATGCACCTTATACTTACCGAGGGGCACACCATGTCCCTATAGTATTTGTACAAATATTAGGTAGAGCGCTGTGATTCACTTACTTCATTTCACATAGGTTTACCATCTTTACACACGCAGCTCCCTTTTTCATTTATTTTTTACTCCATTCACTAGTGTACATCTATTTTCATTCACTAGTGCACACATTATTTAATTTCTGTTGCGCTGGTACCCCCTGTTTCCTTTATTGTTTGACTTTCCAAACAAAATTTGCGTTCTTTTTTTCCCACAAATAGAACTTTCTTTTGGTGGTATTTGATCGCCTCTGCGTCATTTCTGATCGCCGCTATAAACAAAGAAGAGTGACTATTTTGAAAAAAAACCCAAATTTCTTACTTTTTGCTAAAATTCAAATCCAAAAAAAAACATTTTTTTTCCCCGGTTTTGGCCGATTTATATTCTTCCTCATATTTGTGATTAAAAAAATCACAATCGGCGTTTATTGATTTGGTTTGCGCAAAAGTGGCTGCGTTTACGGATGATGAGAATTCATTTCTGGGGTTTTTATTTATTTAATTTTTTTTACTAGTAATGGCGGCGATCTGCGATTTTTAGGGGTACTACGATATTGCAGCAGACATGTCGGACATTTTTTACACTTTTTTGGGACCAATGACATTTATTCAGCGATCAGAAATTTAAATGTCCACTGATTACTGTATAAATGTCATTGGCAGTGAAGGGGTTAACCTGCAGGGGGAGATCTAGGGGTTAACTGTGTTCCCTGGGTGTGTTCTTACTGTGGGGGGGGGGGGTTGGGCTACCATGTGCATGAGAGATCTAACTGATCCCAGTGACAGGGATCAGTAGATCTCCCATGCCTGCACTGTCAGAATGGGGAACCGCCATGTTTACATCGGCGGTTCCCCGTTCTGTGCCTGTGGCCGCTCATTGCGGCTCGCCGGCGGACATCGGGTCCGCCCGAGCCACGGGCACACTCCTCAGAAGTGCGGTGGGCGCGCCGCCTTTTTACGGTGATCCGCACACAGCAACCCGACTGCCGCCGTGAACACACGGCGCGCGGTCGGGAAGTGGTTACAGCCCCCTTTACATCAGAGTCCACAGGGCACCCCTTACATCTGAGTGCCCCTTACCTGGCTCTCCCAGCAGGCTAAGGGGCTGAAGAAAACTCCTGCCAATTGGTTGAGATAGCCTATCCACTCATTGTCTGAATTTACTATGCCCTTGTCATTCTAATGCCACCCAGTAACAAAAGAGAGAGGTGCACCAAACCCAGATCGTCAACTCCAGGACTTCCCGTAATCTTAC
>BLSH010424671.1:235398-246801 GCA_018402905.1 Glandirana rugosa
AGGCTAGAGGTCCGACGGGTCAGCACGCACGGGTCAGTCGCTCTGCGGGAACAGCACCACTTCACCACCAACGAGTGGGCATGGAAACGTGTGTACCTTATTGCGGTGTTTCGAGTACTCCACCAACATGGCCAGTGCCGATGACGCTGTTCTCAGCGTTACTATCCCACTTCTATGTCTCCTTGAAAAAACACTTCGGGCGATGATGGAAGAGCATGTGGTGCAGGAGGATGAGGAGGAGGAGGAGGAAGAGGGGTAATTTCCACGGTTATCAGGCCAGTCATTCACAAGTGGCTCGGAGGGTGGGTTCCTGCACCAGCATAGGCCAGGTAAAAAATATTCAAGCCAGGGCACAGTTCTGGAGGATGAGGAGGACAAGGAAGATGATGAGGAGAAGGAGGAACTGCAGCAGGGTGGCACCCAACGCAGCTCGTGGGCATCACTGGAGCGTGGCTGGGGGGATACAGAGGACACAGATAGTACAACACCTCCCACAGAGGACAGTTTGTCTCTGCCTCTGGGCAGCCTGGCACACATGAGCGACTACATTCTGCAGTGCCTGCGCAACGACAGCCGAGTTGCTCACATTGTAACTTGTGCCAATTACTGGGTGGCCACCCTGCTGGATCCCCATTACAAGGACAACGTGCCGTCCTTAATTCCTTCACTGGAGCGTGAGAGGAAGATGCGCGACTACAAGCGCACACTGGTAGACGCACTGCTGAGGGCATTGCCAAATGACACCGGGGGCTCAGTGGAAGCACAAGGCGAAGGCAGAGGAGGAGGAGGAAGAGGCCACCAACGCAGCTGTGGCACCGCCAGCACCTCAGAAGGCAGGGTTAGCATGGCCGAAATGTGGCAAAGCTTTGTCAGCAGCCCACCACAACAGCACCACCAGCTGATAGGCAAGGTCTTAGCAGGAGGCAGCATTTCAGCAAAATGGTGGAACAGTATGTGTGCACACGCCTACATGTATTGACTGATCTGCCCCATTCAACTTCTGGGTCTCCAAATTGGGCACATGGCCTGAGCTTGCCCTATATGCCTTGGAGGTGCTGGCCTGCCCTGCAGCCAGTGTATTGTCTGAACGTGTGTTTTGCACGGCAGGGGGCGTTATCACAGACAAGCACAGCCGCCTGTCCACAGCCAACGTGGACAAGCTAACGTTTATTAAAATGAACCAGGCATGGATCCCACAAGACTTGTCTGTACCTTGTGCAGAATAGACATTTAGACCGGCCTCACACAGCCATTGGTATACTTGTTTTTTTTTAATATAACTCAATATTTTGGGGGCTACCCCAATTAGAAAAAAAAAAACAAACAAACAAAAAACAGTGTTGGCTACCTCCTCCTCCTCCACCACCGCCACTTCCACCTACACTGCCACAGTCATGGCCTAGTCAACCCAGGCTCCTACTCCACATCCACCTCCTCCTCCCATTTTTTTTTTTTATTTGATTTTCAAGCTATTTCTCTATCCCCATTTTTTGTAGGGTCTACTCTTACCCCCATTTTACTTCCTTTTGCAGCCCTCTAGCACTTTCCAGGACTTTTTTACAGCCATTTTTGTGCCGAAAAGTTCGGGTCCCCATTGACTTCAATGGGGTTCGGGGTCCGGGGTCAAGTTCGGGTCAAGTTCAGTACCCAACCCCAACTTTTTCGCGAAGTTCGGCCGAACCCGCCATCCAGGTGTCCGCTCAATTCTACTGGCAACTGCTTTCCTTCACCTATGGCAACAACATGGTTCTCCATCCGGCAGAACCCCTGCAACCTGGATGGGCTCCAAGCCTGAAGCCCCAACCCCATGCTGCTTGCTTCCAACCTGGATAGAACAGAAAGTATGTTGCGCTAAATAAACTGTGAATAATGTAAACAATTAATATACAGTTGTGCTCATAAGTTTACATACCCTTGCAGAATTTATGATTTCTTTTTTTCTTTTTTTCTCCGAGAATATGAATGATAATATAAAAACATTTATTTCACTCATGGTTAGTGTTTGGCTGAAGCCATTTATTATCAATCAATGGTGTTTACTCTTTTTAAATCATAATGACAACAGAAACTATCCAAATGACCCTGATCAAAAGTTTACATGCCCTGGTGATTTTGGCCTGATAACATGCACCCAAATTGACACAAAAGGGTTTGAATGGCTATTATAGGTAACCATCCTCATCTGTGATCTGTTTGCTTTTAATTAGTGTGTGTGTATAAAGGGTCAATGAGTTTCTGGACTCCTGACAGACCCTTGCATCTTTCATCCAGTGCTGCACTGACGTTTCTGGATTCTGAGTCATGGCGAAAGCAAAAGAATTGTCAAAGGGTCTGCGGGAAAAGGTAGTTGAACTGCATAAAACAGGAAAGAGGTATAAAAAGATATCCAAGGAATTGAAAATGCCAATCAGCAGTGTTCAAACTCTAATCAAGAAGTGGAAAAGGAGGGGTTCTGTTGAAACCAAACCACGGTCAGGTAGAACAACTAAAATTTCAGCCACAACTGCCAGGAAAATTGTTCAGAATGCAAAGAAAAACCCACAAATAACTTCAGGTGAAACAGAGGACTTTCTGAAAACATGTGGTGAGGCTCTTTTTGTTGTTTATATTAGGGGATTAAACTTGGATAGGGTATAGGGTATTTATGGGATGCCCAAGGAATTGAAAAGTTCTTGAATAGGACAACTCTATATACAGCCCTGTATATGCATGACTTTCCTCCTCTACCACAAATCTTGCTTGCTGTTACTTCACCTTTCTCTCTCCTGCACAAAACTTCTCCAGGCCTAGCTAGCACGTAGTGAGACCTGCCTCTGACCATGATCAGGCCTCAGTGAACCGCCCATTACAGGCAAGGGGTTGCGAACCCCTCTGGTGTAGCAAAAGTACAAGTGTGCTAGCTAGCCTAGGTGGACTACTGCTCCCAGCTGGTCCCTTCTTTGGGCCCTGCCAGCCCTCCTGGCCGCAGCGACCCAACTCCACTGCCTGGTGACACCACAGTCCCAACTGGCTCTTGCCCCCTTCTCAGACTGTCTCCATTACTTAACCAAACTGCTCCAGTGTGCCTCTTCCAGCTTCCCTGTGTGTGTGTCACTCACCAACACCTGGTGGATCCCTCCTGGAGACTTGCCCAGCAGCACCACTCCATTGATCTCTCCTGCTCCTTGGTTAGGACTCCCCATGGGATGTACTGAGGGGTCCTTTCCACTCCCGAGCCTCCAGACCCAAGGTAACCCCTCAGACTGGGGGCTCCCTCCTGGCCTCCGCAACTAGTGCTCCATCTCCCAGTTCTTCCACCCAAACTCTCCTCCCAGACTGGGCTGACCCCAGGTATTTAAGGAGGCCTGCCCCCTGACAATCAGATTGGGGATTGGTCAGGGCTCCCCAAACACCCCAGGCATCTCCACCTCCCTTCCCCACCCTTTCTTCTAGAACTCTCTAGAAGCAAAGAGGAGGTAACCAAGAGATGTCACTGCCTTTGAGTCACCAGCCTCTCCATGAGCCCCTCCCCTGCCCAGGATCAAAACAATCAGACTAAACTTACCTCACCTACCAAAAATCCTAACACTCAGCACCTACCTAATGGTAGAGGGCACTACATAAGCAAAAACAGTTATGGCACTTTTATACTGTTATAACTGTATTCAAAAGTGTCTATAATGTTGTATGTTGATAACTACATCAGGAGAGCATGAATGGCACATATAGAGTGAATGAATGAATGAATGAATGAATGAAATTTATTGCCAGGTATGTTCACACATACGAGGAATTTGTATTCGTGACAGAAGCTCCACAGTGCAACAAAATGACAGCGACAGAACAAAAACACAAAATGGAATAAAAAATTAAAAAATTTTTTTAAAAATAAAAATAGGTAGGTAAGGAACGAAAATATACAAATTGACAATGTATGGCAGGTATATTACAATGAGCATTATGTATGTGCAGGTATATTATGTGCAACAAATTTAAGTGTACGCTAAGTATGTGTGTTAGGTAAATAAGTGTAGTATATATAAATAGTGTAGTGTGTTCCACAGTTCTTTTTTTTTTTTTCAATTGTTCATTAGATGGATTGCCTGAGGGAAGAAACTTTTCCTGTGTCTGGTCGTTCTGGTGCTCAGTGCTCTGTAGCATCGACCAGATGGCAACAGTTCAAAGAGGGAGTGTGCTGGATGTGAGGGGTCCAGAATGATTTTGCCGGCCCTTTTGCTCACTCTGGATAGATACAGTTCTTGAATAGACGGGAGGGTTGAACCGATGATTCGCTCGGCAGTCCGGACTACTCTCTGTAGTCTTCTGAGGTCAAATTTAGAAGCTGAGCTGAACCAGACAGTTACTGAAGTACAAAGGATGGATTCGATGATGGTGGAGTAGAACTGTTTCTGCAGCTCCTGTGGCAGGTTAAACTTCCTCAGCTGGCGAAGGAAGTACAACCTCTGTTGGGCCTTTTTCACAATGGAGTCAATGTGAATGTCTCACTTCAGGTCCTGAGAGATAGTGGTGCCCAGGAACCTGAATGACTCCACTGCGGTCACAGTGCTGTTCATGATGGTGAGTGGGGGGAGTGCAGGGGGGTTTCTCCTGAAGTCCACGCTCATCTCCACTGTTTTGAGTGTGTTAAGCTCCAGGTTGTTGAGAGTGCACCAGACAGCCAGCTCTTTAACCTCCTGTCTGTAAGCAGACTCGTCACCGTCCTGAATGAGGCCGATGAGTGTGGTGTCATCTGCAAACTTCAGGAGCTTGACAGAGGGGTCCTTAGATGTGCAATCGTTGGTGTACAGCAGTGGTTCTCAACTCCGGTCCTCGGGACCCCCCAACAGGCCAGGTTTGCAGGATAACTGAAATACATCACAGGTGATATTATTTGCTGCTCAGTGATTGCAGTATTCTAGTCTTCATCTCCCCAAGGTAATACCTAAAATCTGGCCTGTTGGTGGGTCCTGAGGACCGGAGTTGAGAACCACTGGTGTACAGGGAGAAGAGCAGTGGGGAGAGAACACAGCCCTGAGGCTGTGGGTGTAATGTGGACTCCTGAGCCACAATGGTGGCCCTAAAACATTTTTTTTTGCATTGGAACCCCCCTACATTCAGAGAGCTTCTTCAATAGTTACATTCTATAATTGACCATTAATAAAACAATTCACAAAGGTTCAGTGTCTTTACCTTGAATGTTATTATAAGCATTTTGATACCAGCCCAGTCTTCCCGTATTTATACTTTATTGAGAACAATTATCACTACTGAACTAGTAGAGAGTAAAAAAAAAAAAAAAAAAAAAATTAAACTGTAATAACATGACATGCATCTAAAAGCATCGAGCGCAATACAATGTGTTCTCTGCTAGAGGGGCAAATATAAAATAGATTGAGTGGTAATGATGCTTTAAGCAGAAGTTATAAAAATGAATTTCAGAGTCAATATAAAGACGTATACTGCATAGTGATTAACCAATTATAGTGCATGTCAGTTAAAAAATCATTAATATAAGTGTCAAAACCATAATTATACCTACTTTTAATGGACAATGGCATAGAAAGAAAAGGGAAAGAGATATAATAATCAAATTGAGGGATTTGAAATTAAAAGTTAAATGTTTAGCCAAAACCAAAAATAGCACAAGGAATATAACTTGTGTAGCCACCCTGTCCTAACCAGGCAGCTCTACTGCTTTTTATTTGTACCTTAAAGTGACTGGTGCCCATTTGTTCACATCCCACTATTGCCTAAGTGATCTACATCCTGAGGTGTCGGCCCCCCCTTGTCTGTGGGGGTTACTACCATGCCTCCAGGGGTCAGACAGGTAGTGCACTTACAGTCACTAGGATATGTCCCTTGTGTTGACTATTCTTTTAGTTGAAATCTTTCGGGCAATCTTCCATTTATAGATCCTGCTTCATTCATAGAAGCTGTAATACTGCGGAGATTATGGCAGCAGGGGTTGGAGGAGATCGGGGGCAAGATAGAGGAAGATTTCAACGAAAAGGCATCAGCAGATGGGACACATCCTACTGACTGTAAGTTACTGTATGCCGCCTGTGCTGATTTTTCTGTTTTGATTTTGGCTGCTCTCAGGCTTTACACTAAATAGTAACAAGAAAGGGAACATTTCTTTAAAATAATATAAATACAATCATCCGGGTAAACCTACAATGCAAAAAATATTTTTGCAAAAGCAAAATTAAAGAGTATATTAATATCCATGGGGAAAAATAGAGGTAACATAAATATGAATAACTGAAGTGAGGCACTAGAGAATTATGTGTGAGTTAAACAGTGCATCCAGGATGTCACACATATTGGTACCAACCAACTCTGCCGGCAAACGTCTGAACTGGCCAACACAATGCCATATATCTGAAGGAGAGTGTCAGAGTGGGGCTCGAAGGAATATATGAATTAAACCTCATGACAAACAATGCAGAAGTTTTATTATGCATATAAAACTGTAATATATATATATATATATATATATATATATATATATATATATTCATTCCGACTACCAATCAAGTAACATGATTGAGATCAAAAGATATGGAAGATCTACTAATGATAAATACTACTTAAGAATGTCTAGGCAACGTGTATCATAATCCTCAAATATTAAAAACATGACCTACTCCAGTAGGTACAAAACAATTTACTTCTGAAAATATATCTCCTTTTTTGATTACCACCTCTTTAGCTATGTTATTGACCTCTTGTGGAGAAGTTGCTTAAGTGTCAGGTGAGTGCCAATTGAAAAGCTGAAAGAGAAGGAGCAAAATGTTTTATAACTAATGAAGTACATTAGGTCATGTTGGAAGGTCTCTGATCCTATCAATTTAATTTGTTACAACACTACAAAAATGCATCACGGAGCCTGTCTGCATTTTCGGAAATATCCCATTTGCAGTATATGTACATACCAGTCTTAAAGAAATCCCAATGGTTTTGGTTTTGTACCTTCCACAAAAAGCCTGTACCAATTCCTACCCCCTCTCTTACCTCTACATGAGGGGTCTCCACACATTTCAGTATGAGGCCCACATCATATATTTTACAAATATTTGTTGGCCAAAAGAAATCAGTTTAGAAATGAATGCATACAGTTTAAATGCATGAATAACCCCCGCCCCTCCTTACATCCAGGAATGCCCAGCAGAGTCCCCTTTTATTTCTAGGCATGCCCAGTAGAGTCTCCCATTACATCCAGGAGTGCCCAGCAGAGTCCTCTCTTATATCTCGGAGTACCCAGCAGAGTCTCTCCTTGCATCCAGGAGTACCCAACAGAGTCCCCTCTTATATCTAGGAGTGCCCAACAGAATCTCCCCTTACATCCAAGAGTACCCAACAGAGTCCCCTCTTACCTTTTAAGTGGCATAGCAGTAATAACGGAGGGGGACATGGAGAGGGTTACAGCTGTCAGGCAATGGATGCGCTGGTCTCCGTATTATGATAGACAGACCAGTGCATCCACTGCCAGCCAGCGGGGGTTGTTGCAAGCCAGCTAAAATATTGTAACAGGATGGTTTTGGTCTGAGGGCCATAGTTTGGAGACCCCAGCTCTATATGGACAGGCCTCTCCAAATACACCATGTTAAACTACAGTATCTCACAAAAGTGAGTACACCCCTCACATTTTTGTAAATATTTTATTATATCTTTTCATGTGACAACACTGAAGAAATTACACTTTGCTACAATGTAAAGTAGTGAGTGCACTGCACGCAGGGACGTGTGGTGAGGTCAGTGGTTGGTGAGGCACTGGCTAGTACCAGAGCCAGATACACACAGGTTACATACGCCGCAAACATTAGAGCAAGAGCAATAATTCTAGCACTAGACTTCCTCTGTAACTTTAACATGTAACCTCTAAAAAATTTTAAAGCGTTGTCTATGGAGATTCTTATGTACTGAAGTTTGGCGCTATTCCACAAGTGTGCGCAATTTTAAAGCATGACATGTTATGTATCTATTTACTCGGCGTAACATCATCTTTCACATTATACAAAAAAGTCGGGCTAAATTTACTGTTTTTTTTTTATTCATGAAACAGTTTCTTTCCAAAACAAAATTGGAGGAGTGGTTCTTTGTAGACAGAAAAGGACTGCCACGTCCTAAATTACAAAGATTTTTTAGAGTGGGAATGATATCCCAAACAAATAATGTCCCCCTGGACTTTACAGGCAGTCATACAAGGTAAATAATGTGTAGAAAAAAACATGGGGATAGTAAAAACTAATACATTTTATTGGTACAAAAAAGTAGAATGAGACATTGGAGTGAGCGGGGACACATAAGTCGCCAGCTCTCTTCAAACAATGCATATACATATACAATGATCCACAATCAATGTATAAACCATTGACAAGCTAAAAATACAGATATTTTTTATACATGATACCGCAGTTAACAGCAAACATTCAATAGCTTTGATGCATTTGAGATTAAGCACACTTAAGGAACCGCATTGATGGCAGGATCCTGGGGCAATATCAGAAATATCCCAACATGTTTCGGTCAATCCTTCATCAGGGGATAATGGACATCAAACAAAAAATTGTGCTGTCTGTAAAAGAGTTAAATCATATGTAACAGCATAAATCTTGTAAACAATACACCTAGTATATATTACAGGTAGTTTGGTAAAAATGCGCTTCCAAAAGGGCAAGGAAAAGCAGAAGCAGGGAGGGAAAAGTTTGGATAAACATCACTTACATCTGACTGAGGGCACCATCAACCAAATTTCAACGCAGCCCAGGAGGGGATTTGGAAACCAGGTCCAAAATGAGCCAAGGGGAAATGAGTGCCCCAAATGTGTTTAAAAATTGCAGCACAAATACTGTGTAACATAAAAAGTTGCAACGGCCGACATTTTATTCCCTAGGGTGTCTGCTAAAATGATGATTTCTCCTGTAAGAGAGAAGTGTCAGAATTGGCCTGGGTGGCAAGGGGTTAATTACCATAAGTCAGTAATATACAAATAATTAGTATATATTGTTTTTAAGGTAATTTACTATATTTTCAAAAACTGTACTCAAGTAGGTGGCTTAATGGACAAATTACTGAAATTTGAAGTTATAACTTCAAACCAGTTGTTTCACAGTAAATAGATAAATAATAAATTATTATCTTATAACATATAGTATAATAATATATGATTTAGCTTGTACCTTTTCAGCAGCAGCAGATTCTCATTCTCCCTCTTAACTGTGTGAGAAAAACTTGGTATTGTGGGTAAATCTTATACACATAAGCCCATGTTTTTCCTTGTAGTTAAGAGGGCTGGGCTGGAAGGGAGCATTTGTCTTTTAGACACACGCCCCCTTCTATGACACTGCAGTGAGGCGTGCCTCCACAGCTGCATTTTTATAGGACAGTTTGGGCCAATAGTGTGTTACCATTGGTCCAAGGCTCCATGCTGTCCATTGAGCTCAGTGCCTCTGACAAAAAGTGAGGAGAGGCACTGTGAGCTCATCCTCTCAGTCTGCTGCAAACAGTGTGTCAGCTTGTATTTAAAATGGCCGCTCTATATGTAGCTTCTGAGAGGCTATGCAAGGACCCCCGTATCTCCGGAACCATAGATGATAGGAGCCTGAAATTTTTACCGGTGACATGGTAGGACTTGAGCTACCTGCCTCTGTGACCCCAGGTCGCCGAGCTACGACCCTCAAAGTTGATCTTTTTTTTTTGTTTTTTTTTTGTCTCACCTGCCTCCCCGGACTGCACATCCCTGGTGTACATCTTGTATAACAGTGTCAATGTTCTTTCCCCTAAAAATAACTCAACACACAGTCATTAATGTCTAAACCGCTGGCTACAAAAGTGAGTACGCCCGCTAAGTGAAAATGTTCAAATTGGGCCCAATTAGCCCATTTCAGCATATAGCAACCCTAAAGTAGCACCAGAGAAAGATATACCAGAATTTAGAATGTCTAAGACCCTGTCTGCTACTGAGATTCAGGAAGTAAGAGAGTTCTTGCAGAAAATGTTTTCAGAATAACCTGACCAAGCTAACGTAATGCACCATGACATTGTGACTGAGCCTAATGTTAAAGTAAAGTCAAGACCTCATCTGAAGCCCAGAGAAATGCTATTTCAGAAAAGGTACAGAAATATAAGCATTTTGAGACATAGAGGAATCTAACAGCAAATGGTCAATTCCCATGGTACTCTCATCTAAACTTGATGACAGCCTAGGGTTTTGCCACAAGTTTAGGAAACTAAATAGCACTTCCAAATTTGATGCTTATTCCATGCCCTAGGTAAATTAATTTAATTTACATGTGGTGGTGGTGTGACGTGAAGGCCGCTGGTTGGCCAGCCCGTCCCTCTGCGCCATTGGTGCTCTGTGATCACCGCGTCACTCGCCAAGTCGGTCCCTCTCCATATATATGGAGACCTGACTCATGTATGTGCTGTATTGGTCCCTTGGAGCCAAACTCATGGCAGGCTAGCACTTAGTATGTATACACTCCTTTGCTGTGCATCCGATTTATGGGTCATTTTTGGTTTTGTTCACTTGTGGTGCCTTGTGTACCTGTTCCACATGTCTGTGTGGGCTGTGCTTATTGCTACCCACTATTCTGCCACATGAACTGTCTATGTGGGCAGATATTTTACAATGTCTCCCTGCAGATGCTAACTGTCACGGATGCCTCCTCTTGTGACACACGTGGATGGCCCCTGCCAGCGGTGACGCGGTGTGACATGGGCTGGCCTTATGCCTATGTCCGATCTTGGTGCCCTCACACTGTGTCTTTGATCGGCGTATGCCACCCCCCCCCCGTCCCTCCCCCTCTGTTTTGGTATCTTCTCATTATTTTGAATGCCCTTTTCTGTGTACTTTTTTCAAGCCCTTGTGCTCCAGATTTTTGTTTTGGGGTTGAATGTTGACGCATGCCAACCTTTGACACGGCGTGAGATGGGCCGGCCTTATGCCCATGTCCGACCACGTTGCCCCTGTGCTGCGTCTTGGTTGGTTCGTGATCACTCCTTCCCCAACACTTTCTCTGGGTCCATGTGCCTTGTTATCTCTCACTTTGTGAGTAATACTACACTTTATATGGCTTCTATTCTTTATTCCTCTGAGATTATTGTACCCCTAGTCTCCTTATTTCTTATCTTCGGTATATTTCACATCATAATGAGTGTTTCACTCTCTATTGTTCCGTGTACCTGGGTCTCTTTCACAACCCCTTCCTCACTAGTGCTTGGTTGGTTCTGCGTCGTGTCCCCGTTGCACCAGCCTGTACCCGTATTCCGGCCGGGTAGAGTGCGGCACAGTTTCCAACCGTACGCAGTTGTAAGTTGGGGTTTTGTTTTTAGACCTCGTGTTCCCGAACTTTTTTCATGTGTCTTTTCCCGTAAGTTTTATTACTCTTCTATGGTTTTGTCTCCCCCTCCCTGCCCCCC
>BLSH010424671.1:254848-276150 GCA_018402905.1 Glandirana rugosa
ACGTAGGGTGGGTTGAATCTGTCAAATGTGACGGTATACGTTTGACGACCTTTTGTAACTTACATTTTGAATTAGTTTTGGGGTGTGGTGCTTTTGGGGAAGTGGATTACCTTCCTTAGGGCCAGTTCACACTGCTGCGGTGTCCGAGATCGGATGTGATTCGCACCGCAGTGCAAATCACATGCGATCTATGTTATGCAAATTCAGCCGTACAGATAGTATGGCTGAATTTGCATCCTGACCAAACTCGCACAGGACCCTTTTTTGTTACGCAGCAGAATCAGATCACATGGATGTTCACATCCATGCAATCTGATTCCTGTCTGAATTTTCACTTTGCGGTGCTATCTGCAAACGGATTTGGGGGTGTCATGAGCTTTCTATTGACACACCCAGCAGTTTGCATATGGCAGTGTAAACTGTCTAAGTTGGGTGGGATGCAGGAACCCGCGGTGGATTCGCAGGGTTCCCGCATCACACTAGTGTGAACCAGCACTGATAAGTCATCTTCTCATTTATATATTGCATAGTCCTTACAGATATACCCAAAACACCTTGTACCTATGTTGATAGGGACAAGGGCCTCTACCCGACAACCGTGGTTGTTGGGGTCTGCGGTTGGGGGGCTGATCGGAATGTGGAAGCCCCCATTAACAAGGGGGTCACCAGATCCTGCCCCCCATGTGAATGGGTATTGGGTACATCATACCCATTCACCTAAAAAGTGTATAAATGTTTTTAAAAACGGAGACATTTTTTGTCCAATTTTTTATGTTAAAAAAGCGTCTCGCGATGTACATCCATGGTCAACAGGGATGGTCCCCCGGTTCGAGTCAAATGTATGTTCGACTCTAACATCGGGGGGTTGCCGAATCCTGAACATTATGGGGTGCTCGTGGGAAATTTGAGCAGCCCATAATGCAGTGAAATTGTGGGGGAATGCCGCCCGCTGATTGGCCAAAGCCAATCATTGGTCAGCGGGTCTGAGTCCACGCCCACACTATATAAGGCCACTTACACAGTGGCCGAATATAGTGAAAACATTTACGGAGATAGCAAAAGATTAGGCAGTGGCATATAGTATAGGAATATATATCTACAGTATGGTATATATAATACACTGCATTCAGTGTATTTATTTATTTCAGGTACTTATATAGCGCTGTCAATTTACGTAGTGCTTTACATATATATTGTAGATTCACATCAGTCCCTACCCTCAAGGAGCTTACAAGCTAAGGCCCCTAACTCACATTCATACATACACATACTAGGGCCAATTTAAACAGGATCTAATTTACCTACCTGAATGTCTTTGGAGTGTGGGAGAAAGCAGGAGTACCCGGAGAAACACAGACACAGGGAGAGCATGCAAATTCCAGGCAGGTAGTGTTGTGATTTGGACCAGTGACCCTTGTGCTCCCAGACGAAAGTGCTAACCCCTACACCACTGTGTAAACTACATACAAGGCATGCACGCTCGGATAAGGGTTTGGCATACATTTTAAGAGGAACTCCACGCCAAAATTAAACACAAATTTTGGGTAGCGGTCCCCCTCAAAGTCCGTACAAGGCCCTTCAGGTCTAGTATGGATTTTAAGGGGAACCCCATGCCAAATTTTAGTAAAAATGGCGTTGGGGTCCTCCCAAAATCAAAACCAGACCCCAAAGCACCCTCCCCATGTTGAGGGCATGTGGCCTGATAAGGTTCGGAGGGGGCGCGATCACTCGTCCCCACCCCCACACCATGCCAGGGCTGAGTGCTTGGATAAGGGTCTGGTTTGGATTTTGGGGGGACACCAACACCATTTGTGAAAAATTTGGTGTGAGGTTCCCCTTAAAATCCATATCAGACCTGAAGGGCTTGGTATGGACTAGGTGATACCCCCAATGCAATGCTTTTTCAATGGTCTTTATCTATATTGCAGGGAACCAGCAATACATTCCAGCTGCGACCGATTTTAAATGACAATTTTTCCTTTACAAATGTCATTTAGTGGTTGCACTGTTCTAAATGTCACAGAGATCCATACTAAGGGGACCCCCCAAGCATGATATTTAACCACTTGCCGCCGCCCCAGCGTGACGGCGGCAAAGTGGTTCATTATCGCAAACCACCCTCATCTGACAGCGGCTGTAATAACTAGCATTGTGAACGCGCGCCGCCGGAGGCACGCTCGCGCCCTCACTGTGTTCCGGGGGGGCCAGGGAGCGAGTATGGCATTCTCGTTCGCCGCCAGCTACCCGCGATGGTCCCCCTGCAGTGAAAGAACGGAGGTCCGTGTATGTAAACACGGATCTCCGTTCTGACAGAGGGGGGAAGGGCGGTGATCACAGACTTCCAGCCCCCATACAGTTAGAACACGCCTAGGGAACACAGTTAACCCTTAGAGCGGCCCCTTCAGGTTAATCCCTTCACTGCCAATGGCATTTCTACAGTTATCAGTGCATTTTTATAACACCGATCGCTGTATAAATGCCAATGGTCCCAAAAAAGTGCCTAAATGGTCCGACATGTCCGCCGCAATATCGCAGTACCGCTAAAAATCACAGATTGCCGCCATTACTAGTAAAAAAAAAACCAGCTCCAGAAATTAATTTGCATCATCCGTAAACGCGCCAACTTTTGCGCAAACCAATCAATAAACGCCAATTGCTATTTTTTTAACAAAAATATGAGGAAGAATATAAATCAGCCAAAACCAATAAAAAAAATGTTTGTTTGTTTTTTTTTTATTGGATTTGTATTTTAGCAAAAAAGAAGAAAAACTGGTTATATTGCAAAATTGTCGCTCTTTTTTTATTTATAGCGGTGATCAGAAATGACGCAGAGGAGATCAAATACCACCAATGAAAGCCCTGTTTGTGGGTAAAAAAGGACGGATGGGTACAACATCGTACGGCCACGCAATTGTCAGTTAAAGTGACGCAGTGCCGAATCGCAAAAAGTGCTCTGGTCCTAAAGCGTGAAATTCTTCCGGGGCTGAAGTAGTTAAAGGAACATTTCGTGTTTTTTTGTTGGTTTTTTTTTTCACTTTAACCATTATTAAAACCACTGCTCCTGAAAAAAACAATAATTGTATAAACTTTTTTTTCTATTCAGACATGTCCCCTAGGGCTAAAGCTGTTAAAATTAGAGAGAGGGGGTGGTAATGTTTTTTCTATGGCAATGAACTTGCATACAAGCATTAAATGGAGGAATTCTGAAACCACAAGTTCAATCCCAGATGACATCCAGTGCTTAGAACATGTGATCTGAGAGGCATCTTCCCAGGCAAATAGAACCCTCATGTGTGTAGATTTACTCCAACTTTGTGAGAGTTGAAGTTGTAATCGCCTTTAATTGTGAGTTATTTTAAGGCACTGCTGGAGTAGATTTGGGAGGTATAGTAAATCAGGGCCTTTGCTACAATGTAAAGTAGTGAGTGTACAGCTTGTATAACAGTGTAAATTTGCTGTCCCCTCAAAATAACACACAGCCATTAATGTCTAAACCGCTGCCAACAAAAGTAAGTACACCCCTAAGTGAAAATGCCCAAATTGGGACCAATTAGCCACGTTCCCTCCCCGGTGTCATGCGACTCGTTAGTGTACAAGGTCTCAGGTGTGAATGGGGAGCAGGTGTGTTAAATGGGGTGTTATCGCTCTCATACTGGCCACTGAAATTTCAACATGGCACCTCATGGCAAAGAACTCTCTGAGGATCTGAAAAAAGAATTATTGCTCTACATAAAGATGGCCTAGGCTATAAGAAGATTGTCAAGACCCTGAAACTGAGCTGCAGCACGGTGGCCAAGACCATACAGCGGTTTAACAGGACAGGTTCCACTCAGAACAGGCCTCGGTGTGGTCAACCAAAGAGGTTGAGTGCACGTGTTCAGCATCATATCCAGATGTTGTCTTTGGGAAATAGACGTAGGAGTGCTGCCAGCATTGCTGCAGAGGTTGAAGGGGTGGGAAGGTCAGCCTGTCAGTGCCCAGACCATACGATGCACACTGCATCAAATTGGTCTGCATGGCTGTCGTCTCAGAAGGAAGTCTCTTCTAAAGATAATGCATAAGAACGCCTGCAAACAGTTTGCTGAAGACAAGCAGACTAAGGACATGAAGTACTGGAACCATGTCCTGTGATCTGATGAGACCAAGATAAACGTATTTGGTTCAGATGGTGTCAAGCATGTGTGGCGGCAACTAGGTGAGGAGTACAAAGACAAGTGTGTCTTGCCTATAGTCAAGCATGGCGGTGGGAGAGTCATGGTCTGGGGTTGCATGAGTACTGCCGGCACTGGGGAGCTACAGTTCATTGAGGGAACCATGAATGCCAACATGTACAGTGACATACTGAAGCAGAGCATGACCCCCTCCCTTCGGAGACTGGGCCGCAGGGAAGTATTCCAACATGATAACGAACCCAAACACACCTCCAAGACGACCACTGCCTTGCTAAAGAAACTGTGGGTAAAGGTGATGGGCTGGCCAAGCATGTCTCCAGACCTAAACCCTATTGAGCATCTGTGGGGCATCCTCAAATGGAAGGTGGAGGAGCGCAAGGTCTCTAACATCCACCAACTCTGTGATGTTGTCATGAAGGAGTGGAAGAGGACTCCAGTGGCAACTTGTGAAGCTCTGGTGAACTCCACACCCAAGAGGGTTAAGACAGTGCTGGAGAATAATGGTGGCCACACAAAAAATTTACACTTTGGGCCCAATTTGGACATTTTCACTTAGGGTTGTACTCACTTTTGTTGCCAGCGGCTTAGACATTAATGACTGTGTGTTGAGTTATTTTGAGGGGACAGCAAATTTACACTGTTATACAAGCTGTACACTCACTACTTTACATTGTAGCAAAGTGTCATTTCTTCAGTGTAGTCACATGAAAAGATATAATAAAATATTTACAAAAATGTGAGGGGTGTACTCACTTTTGTGAGATACTGTATATATACAGTGTATATATATATATATATATACTGTATATGGATGCCTCCCAACCTTATGAGATGGGAATGAGGGACACCTATTATCAAAAGTATGTAGGCATCGGACACACCCCTGCCACGCCCCCTTAAAGGAATTATACAGAAAAATGATCAGTTACACCCACAGAAAAAAAATTTTTACACAACTATATAGATCAGACTAAACTGGGGGACAAATGAGGAGGAAGGAGGGACAGAGGGACTTAGTTCCAAATCAGGGACAGTCCTCAAAATCAGGTACAGTTGGAAGCTATATACATACAATATATATATTCTGATTGTGTGTTTAGCTGTTTGCCCGGAGCTCTGCCATAAGAGTTTCACATTGTTCTATGTGTGTCTGATCTCCATCACATAGATCTCCATCACATGGATCTCCATCACATAAATCTCCATCACATGGATCTCCATCACATAAATCTCCATCACATGGATCTCCATCACATAAATCTCCATCACATGGATCTCCATCACATAAATCTCCATCACATAAATCTCCATCACATGGATCTCCATCACATAAATCTCCATCACATAAATCTCCATCACATAGATCTCCATCACATAGATCTCCATCACATGGATCTCCATCACATAAATCTCCATCACATGGATCTCCATCACATAAATCTCCATCACATGGATCTCCATCACATAAATCTCCATCACATAAATCTCCATCTCATAAATCTCCATCACATAAATCTCCATCACATAAATCTCCATCACATGGATCTCCATCACATGGATCTCCATCACATAAATCTCCATCACATAAATCTCCATCACATGGATCTCCATCACATGGATCTCCATCACATAAATCTCCATCACATGGATCTCCATCACATAAATCTCCATCACATGGATCTCCATCACATAAATCTCCATCACATAAATCTCCATCACATGGATCTCCATCACATAAATCTCCATCACATAAATCTCCATCACATAGATCTCCATCACATAGATCTCCATCACATGGATCTCCATCACATAAATCTCCATCACATGGATCTCCATCACATAAATCTCCATCACATGGATCTCCATCACATAAATCTCCATCACATAAATCTCCATCACATAGATCTCCATCACATGGATCTCCATCACATGGATCTCCATCACATAAATCTCCATCACATGGATCTCCATCACATAAATCTCCATCACATGGATCTCCATCACATAAATCTCCATCACATAAATCTCCATCACATGGATCTCCATCACATAAATCTCCATCACATAAATCTCCATCACATAGATCTCCATCACATAGATCTCCATCACATGGATCTCCATCACATAAATCTCCATCACATGGATCTCCATCACATAAATCTCCATCACATGGATCTCCATCACATAAATCTCCATCACATAAATCTCCATCACATAGATCTCCATCACATGGATCTCCATCACATAAATCTCCATCACATAAATCTCCATCTCATAAATCTCCATCACATAAATCTCCATCACATAAATCTCCATCACATGGATCTCCATCACATGGATCTCCATCACATAAATCTCCATCACATAAATCTCCATCACATGGATCTCCATCACATGGATCTCCATCACATAAATCTCCATCACATAAATCTCCATCAGATGGATCTCCATCACATAAATCTCCATCACATAAATCTCCATCTCATAAATCTCCATCACATAAATCTCCATCACATAAATCTCCATCACATGGATCTCCATCACATGGATCTCCATCACATAAATCTCCATCACATGGATCTCCATCACAGATAAGGGATACCAGCATTATTTTTTTTTTACCAACCCAGACTCCAGAAGTGTTCTGTACATCGTATGTTGTTAGATCTTACTGAAATATTTTGTATCATGAAATATCTTGTATCATGACACACTGTAGCTATGAGGACTTTAGAAATTAAATATATTGTGTTATTGAAGCAAAACTAATTCAAGTCAAGCGGCTGATTCAGAGTTTATTGAACTTGTCATAAGCAAAGCATGAGAAAATGTGTATGCAGTATTTCTTACATTCTGGAACATATACGTATTTCAGGCTACATTTCTTTACATAATGCCACACAGGATATTGTAAAAGTGAAATAGAAAAGTCTCATCTATCTTTTCACACTTCCCAGTAAATGATTTTGCTGCTGTGATAGAAGTTATAGTAGTTGAGACTACTGGGGTATACTGCCAACATCTCAGTATTTTTCACTTCATTCACCGTGGCCTCAGAATACCTCATATTAATTTCTATCTTAAGAGCTCTTCATCTGAATCCTGCTTTCCAGAGTCCAATTTAATCAGTCTCTTCTCCAGCCGCAAAGATATCAGATCCTTCCTCGTGATCATCCCAACTGCTCTGTTCTGAAGATCTACAACTGTCAGATGGCGCAGTCCCAGAGTTCGGAACACAACATAAGCCCGCTGCAGAGAGAAATGAGCTTGGACACACACGGCTGACTTATTAATATATGGTTCCTGTGAAAAAAAAAAACTTGCTGTTAGAACATGTGACAGATCTACATACGGCAAAACTGACATGCAGAAATATGTTTGGAGCAAAACAGAATGCTAGACACAATGTACAATAATTTTAAATAACCCAGAGAGCTACTCTAAATGCTACCTGGTTGTGTGAGTCTGAACTCCAGGAAAAAAATAAACATCACAAATTATTGCATCTCTGTAATCATTAACCACTTCAGCTCCAGAAAGTTCTACCCCCTTCATGACCAGACTATTTTTTGCTTTTCAGCACGGCACTACTGTGACTGGCAATTGCGCGGTCATGCAACACTGTACACAAATAACATTTTTAAAATTTTTTTCACTCAAAAAGATCTTTCTTTTAGTGGTCATTGATCACCCCTGGGTTTTTTATTTTTTGCAATGTAAACAAAAAAAAGATCAAAAATTTTGAAAAAAAAGCCTTCTCTACTTTCTGTTATAAAACATACACAATAAAAGAAAATCTAATGTTGTCATTAATTTAGGCCAAAATATATTCTGCTACATGACCTTGGTAAAAAAAAAATCCCAGTAAGTGTATAATATATGGTTTGTGCGAAAGTTATAGCGGCTACACATTATGGTATATATACTGGAATTTACGCAGCTATGACAGTATACTGGTAATGCCTGTGATAGTGTGGTGGACAATCTGGTGCTACCTGACGCTGACTGACTAACTAACAAACTGACAGATCAATAGTGACATTAATACAGAGGTCAGATATAATACTGTACACTGTACTAATAACACTGGCTAGGAAGGGGTTAACATCTGGTGTATAACAATGTGTGTAATATACACTGCTTTCACTTTACTATCTGTCTGTTTTTTCCCCCTGCAAACAGATCACTGTTCCATGTACACAGAGCTCTGTGTTTTTGTAAACACAGAACTCTGTGTGATTGGCCACAGCCGATCAGCTGACTTCAGCCAAAATTATTTGCTTAAAGGAGTTGCAAAGGCAGAAGTTTTTTTTGTATCTTAATGCCTTCCACACTTGTGAGGTATCATCACGAATATTATAGTGAGAGCACTAATTCTAGCACCAGACCTCCTGTGTAACTCTAAACTGGTAACCTTTAAAGGCTTATAAAGTGTTGCCTATGGACATTATTATTCTCCAGGGCCTCTACTTAAAAAAATATATATATATATACAGTATATATATATATATATATATATATATATATATATATATATAATGTTTGGGGGGTTCTAAGTTATTTTCTTGCAAAATAATGATGATTTTTACATGTAGGAATATCAGAATTGGTCTGTGTGGGAAGTAGTTCAACCGCCGATTTTCAAATAAAAAAAAACCCTGCAAGGTAATGGTATAGCCCATTATGTAATACTCACCTTGCAACGAAGCTCTACAGCACTATAAAGTCATCACTGAGAGGGCTGACATGTTCTCCCTGTCTGTCTTCCGGGTTTGTGAGCTCTGGCTATGTGAATGGCCGGAGCCATAATGACGTCACACCTGCGCATGCCCTTTCCGGCACAGGCTCTGAAGGTCCGGCACAATAAGCTGGACCTTCAGAGCGCATGCACAAATGATGTCATCGGGTACATGCACTCTGAATATCTCCTAAACTGTGCACGTTTAGGAGATACAGTACCTACAGGTAAGCCTTACTATAGGCTTACCTGTAAGTACAAGTGTTAGTACAGAGTTTACTACGGCTTTAAACGAGTTCTACAGTCACAACATACAATTTCATTTTATAACATCAGCATTGTAATAGCAATATATAAAATAGTTATTTTTGACCAACAACGTACCTGAGAAATATTTGATTTTGTGAGTTATGCCTGTCTACTAGCCATCACTTTCCACAATTTCCTTTATTCCCTGCATGCTTTTCAGCTTTTCCTTTGCTGTTTAATTACTAAGAACTACATATCCCATGATACATTGCTGCCTGCAAGCAGTGATTCCTGTACTGACTCCGCCTCCTGAAACTCCTCCTCTCATCACCTCTGTAGTTCAGAAGGCAGCCTCTGTGAAATGTGTAACACAGCAGCACTCACGGGTCATAGTGAATACATGTCACAGAATTCAAGGTAGTAAATGAGTGTCGGATTATTCACAAAGTAAATTTACACTTCAGATTCACAAGAGTAGGCTGGAAATGAAATACTTACCTTAGAACGAGGCCCCCGATGCCCAAGTCGGTCAGCGCTAAGGACGCTGACATGTTGGTCCTCTTCTTTCTTCCGGGTACGTGGCTCTGGCGCTGTGAGTGGCCGGAGCCGCGTGACGTCACTCCCGCGCATGCGTGTGGGAGCTCTTCTTTCCGGCAGCCAGCTCTGAGTTGCCGGACGCCTCGGCCGGATCATCAGAGCGCATGCGCCGCTAATGTCAGTGGCTGCATGCAGGGCGAATATCTCCTAAACCATGTAGGTTTAGGAGATATTTATTTTACCTACAGGTAAGCCTCATTATAGGCTTACCTGTAGGTAAAAACAGTAGTGGTGGGTTTACTACCACTTTAAATACAATGTGAAAATATATAATTATTTCAAATTTTGATCGTAGTTATGCTTAAACAGTTTTGGAGGTAGCCAGCAAAGGGGAACAACCAAATCCAAAAAGGTGAATAATAATATTCATGTAACAAATCGATTCTATTGATCCAGGCCTCCCTTCACCACAATTTTCAACCTCTCGCATAGAAAAGGTCATGTTGCACTATAAGGGTTATCCTAAGAAAATGTAGTACTGAGTGCAGTGCGCAGGAGTACAGTGAAAACTTCCAACTAAAGATATGTCAATCACTCCCTGCAAATGACTTCCTGGAGTCAGAAAGGACTGACTCTCAAGTGCGCTTTGATTGCACTTTTTGGCCATCTTGTAATAAGAGGGAATTTCCTAGGATGACATTTCATTAGGTTGGAAAGGGTACACTTACTTTGGTTAACCTACATAGCGCAGTATAACATTTTCTTTAAGAGAGGTCAAACACTATGATGAGTTGTTGTTCAAATTGTAGCTGGAAGCAGATGTATCTTTGGAGCTTTTTGTGATCGGATGGGTTTTTTTCTTCATATTTGTATCCAAAATGATCACATACTGTAACCTGTAATTTCAGGAATAAAAATGCTTCCCGTGAAAAAAAATGAACACGTACTTTATGTCAAGCCAAATTTTTTTCTCAGGCTACTTTCACACTGAGGCGCTTTCCTAGCGTTTTTGTGCTAAAAATAGCGCTTCCCATTAATTCCAATATACCTATTCACACTGAGGCGTTGCGTTGGCGCCGCGTTTAAAAAAGTCCTGGAAGCATGATTTTTTGTGCTTATTCTGAGCGCTAAAAATAGCACATTAAAAAATGCCCATATACATTGAAATGAATGTAAAGCGCGTTAAAAGCACATTAAGGCCTCATACACATGGACGTTTCTTTAAAAATAAACAAAACGTCGGGCCCGACGTCAAGGAAAAAAAAATAGGCGTTTTTCGGCATCATGCATCGGCGTTAGTGAGCGTCGGCGTCAATAGGAATTTTTTTTTAAAAATCATCCCTCTGCTATTTTTCAACCTAAAAACGTTGGCGTCAAAAAAACACCGGTTAACGCCGGTACAGTATTAGTTGGCGCTAGCTGGCGTTTTGCGTCATTGGCGTCAAAAAACGCCAAAACGTTACAGCCTCAGAACGCGCTGGCCGTGGGTTCTAGTTTCAGCTCACTAACGCCGATGCCATCTACAGTTCAAAAACGTCAGCGTTTTTATGGGGCCATTGACTAACATGGAGAGTTGCAAAAAATGCCAGAAAACGCCGGCATCAAAATACCAGGGAGTAAACAGGATGTAATGTAGGGGGATGTGCTATTTATTTAATGCTAGTGTTTCAAAAGCGTTTGAAAAACGCCTGGGCTTTAGCGCTAATTATAGTGCTAATGCGGGAAAAACGCGGCAAAAGCGCGGTAATAGCGATTGATGTTTTGCACGCGTTTTTCAAATGCCTCAGTGTGAGGGGCCTAATGGACAGAGTAGAGAAGGGTTAGAACCGATGTCTGCTCTATACAGCTAGCCACGTCTTTGGTAGAGAGGTTTGCCCTCAATTTCTGTACTGATGACAACATTTCACCAGCCAGAAAGTAATGGACACTCTACAACAGCAACATGGACTTAAATAAAAATGCTTTTCATTGGTAATGTAAGAGATGGGTAGAACCCTTTTCAGATTTGTATGTCTGCCTGTGTCCCTGTTGCAGATTTTCCCACACTTCCTGTTTGGTGAAACCTTTTTCAGCAGGACAGGAAAAGAAGGGTAAATTTCTCCAATGGATTTCCAGATAGCAGTAAAAATCCCACGGGAGTTCTAATCCTTCCCCACTCTGTCCAAAACTAGAAAAATTGGATTTTTTTGTAGTCACCGTAAAACTTTTTTTTGGAGTTCCTTGGGAAATACAGAATTCGGGGACAATTGGGTCATACTGCTGCCTACAAGAGTATCACAACTGTCTCCGAATCCTATGGTCCTCAATGAACAAGAAAGACTTGACATTCACATGTATCTATGGTGTCCCCAGGACCCAGCACTTACTTATATATGAATTTATGTTTCTGTGTGTGGCCACTATTGCATGCACACATACAGGCATGAAAATAAACCTCAGCTCCCGTGATACAGTGCATGCTTTCCCAGCTATGACCCTGCATAATCAGTCAGCATGAGGTGGCAGAAGGAGTTGCCTAAAATTTACAGAGGCTAAAAATTTGTCAGAAAAGAGGGGAGGAAGCTGCAATATGAAAAGCTGTATTGTGGCCAGGGACCTTATCCCACCCTCCGACCTACATGAACTCTAATCAGCTATCAACTGCTGGGGGACCCCAACCTCAAGGTCAAGGGAACCAAAAACAATAACACTCTGGGACTCAAGTGGTTAAACAATATCTCTCTTATTCATTTAAACCAACATTTCTCCTTTTTCTGTCAGGGCACCCTTTAAAGTCATGCAAAATCTGGAGGCACCCCATTCTAAAATGTTAAAAACTAAACTAATTGTTTTACATAAGACAGCAACATCCACACATGTAGGGCACCCAACTTTAGAGGTGAGTTATTCATTCTTCCGGAGCAAATACACCTTTGCCTCTGGTACTGACTAGTGTTCCAATGTTTCTCTTCTCCCTCACTCAGTAATGTGACCTCAGTGCTGACGCAGAGGGGAAAACATGAATGTTGTTCAGAGGTTGGACATCCCCCTTATTAACTGATGACATCATTGGTTGTTAGGATGCCCGTGGCTGGGAGATTGTAATGGTGCATAATGAAAACCTGTGACTTTGTGTAATTAAAAAGCAGGCTTTATCCATCTGCTGGCTTGTATATCTTTTTGGGCAATTTTTAGGCATTTTGCCAAGGCACCCCTGAAGAAACATCAAGACACCCCAGTATGCCTGGGCACCCTGGTTGAAAAAGGCTGATTTAAACAGTTGTTAAAATATGTATGCAAGTGCAACAGTTAAAGTGGAACTTTAGTCAGAAAATTAAGGCTGAACTTTATCCATAACAACTTCATAAAACATAATGTTTAGCAAGGAACATAAATCCCACATTAATAATCAAGCTACCAAAATGAGTCTGTGTTGTAAATTGTTCTTTTTTCTTCTTGCCAGAGGCTGCCATTTTACTGAAGCCCAGAGCCCCTGAACAGCAGTAAATCATAAAGAGGAAATAAACCCATCAAATTAACGGTTTCAAAGAACAGTTACATTCCTGGAATGCCGGGATTGCTAACTGTCACGGTTGTGTGTGTCCTCAACCAAACTGTCAAACCATCAAATGGCTGCTGTCATAACTGATCACATGTGCAGCACCATGGCAGTTGCAGATGAAACAGAAGCAGTTTCCTTGGATGTAAAGCATAGGATGGTTTAATTCCCCTTTAAGGCTGTCAGGAGATCAGCCTCTACAAATTCGGCAGTGTCTAAAAATATAGAGCAACTGAGCATGTGCAGAGCAGGGTGAAACAGTGTATTACTGGATTTTAAACAGTATAGACACTTATTTGTAATGTTTTACATAGCTGTACCTGATCAGGACTTCATTTTCTGACTAAAGTTCCACTTCAAGTCCTGCTAGATCACTTACTTATCACTCAGTTATGACACCAGCCATTTGATGGTTTGACAGTTTGGTTGAAGACACAAGCAAATGTGACAGTTAGGGTACTTTCACACTGGAGCGGGGGGGGGGGGGGCAGTAGCGGTAAAGCAGGGGGGCTTTTCTGCTGTTATAGCGGTGCTATGGCGCCGCTATGCAGACGGGAGCAGGGCACTTTTAACCCCCCACAACTGGTTAAAAAGGGGTTAAAAGTGCAGTGTTCAGCTGCTTCAGAAGCGCTGCCCATTGATTTCAATGGCAGGGGCGGTGGAGGAGCGGTGTACACACCACTCAGCATACCACCCCAAAGATGCTTCTTGTAGGACTTTTTTTCTTGTCCTGCAAGCGCACCGCCCCAGTGTGAACGCACTTGGGCTTTCACACTGGAGAGACAGAAGAGGCAGTTTACAGGCGCTTTAATTGAGCTATTTTTAGAGCAAAAACGCATTTGAACTGCCTCAGTGTGAAAGTGGCCTTAGCAATCATGGCTCTTCAGTAATGTAATTGTTTTTTTTAAACCATTTAATCAACATGTTTAGTTCCGCTTTATCATTTACTGCTATTCAGGGGCTCTGGGCTTCAGAAAAATGGCAGCCTCTAACAAGAATAAAAAGGAACAATGCTGGGGGCAATTTACAGCACACACTAATCTTGGTAGCATAATCATTAATGTTGAATATATGTTCCTTGCTACAGATCATTATTTTTTATCAAGTTGTTATGGGTAAAGTTCCACTCAAAAAGACAAGATTCCCTGGATACTAAATTAAAGGCAACTATGCTATATTTCACATTATTGTATGGACAGCTGCTGCAACCTCCAATTGGACTGCATGAATATATGCATATGACTGGGTAAGTATCATGTAGTTTTCAACAACATAGTACAGTACTATGATGGTAATTTATGTGTGATTTCAATTATTATGATCTGTGTAAGTTGTTACATTTTGCTACCCTGTTAAATTTATTTAAAAAAAATAGTTTAGAAATAGTCATAGCCCATAAATCGGACTGTGTACATTGCTACTATAGCATAGAGCTTCTCATCACAAGAATAAATGAAACCATATTTTCTATACTGCGATTCAAACTGGGAAAACGAGGTGCTGAAAGCGAGGTTTGTTAAACCATAGACCGCAGGCTTACCTTCAGCTATTGTGACTGGACCAAATCCAAGTATTAAGATTGAGAATTAAATCAACCAACATTTTTTATTTAGCTGCAGTATATTACATGCTTATAATCTCTTTACAGTCTATTTCATTTCCTTGATAGCAAAGTATACTGCGCTGAGGAATGTGGGTGGCTGCGGGAATTATGGAACCTGTTTAGTGTACATCCAGACAGCAATGCTCATACTGCTGCATGCATCCACCTCTGACATTCTCATGTAAACAGACCCTGCAGAAAGAGATTTTCTCACACAAAAATATCTTCATTTACCCTCCAGATGTGCCATCAAAGTTATAAAGTAGAGAGCTACACATAGTAATAAATAAAGTGACCTTAATAGGGTTAAAAAAATAGCATCATGTGACATTCACATGGATATAGTTCTAAAAAGAAATTGTCCGAGGCTTATTCTCAGTGCACCTACCGCTAATGAACTCGCCTGGCATAGATATATTTCCTATACACATCATTATCATAAAGGTTGATTGAGGAGGATGCTCATAAACCAACTCCTGCCCACTTGGGCTTTTTTATCCACTTACCCACCGGAGCCCTTTTTTACATTTGTTGGTTACAAGTTAAAAACATTTTTTTTTCTAGAAAATTACTTAGAACCCCCAAACATTATATATTTTTTTCAAACACCCTAGAGAATAAAATGGCGATCGTTGCAATACTTTTTGTCACATGGTATTTGCGCAGCAGTCTTTCAAGCGCGATTTTTTTAGGAAAAGTTACACTTTTTTGAGTTAAAAAATAAGACAGCAGTAAAGTTAGCCCAATTTTTTTGTATATTGTGAAAGAGGATGTTACGCCGAGTAAATAGATACCATACGTGCTACGGTTGAAAATTGCGCACACTCGCGGAATGGCGACAAATTACGGTACTTAAAAATCTTATAGGTGACGCTTTAAAAAATGTTAACGTTTGCCAGGTTAGAGGCGCAGAGGAGGTCTTCTGCTAGAATTATTGCTCACACTCTGGCGATCGCGGCGATACCTCACATGTGTGGTTTGAACACCGTTTTCATATGCGGGCACGACTTATGTATGCATTTTCTTTGCTGCGCGAGCTCTCAGGGACGTTGGCGCTTTACTTTTTTTTTTAATATATTTTAACACTGTTCCTTTAAAAAAAATCCCTTTTGATAGTAATAGGCGGTGACAGGTACACTTTATGGAGGGCTGGGGGGTCTAAAAGAACCCCCATCCCTCCTTTGCACTTCACAATATTCAGATTGCCAAAAACGGCGATTCTGAATACTGTCATTTTTTTAAAACCTGCGCTATTGGCCGCGAGTAAAATTTGACGAAGGAGACCCGATCGGAGCCGATTCCGACTTCCTTCAGATCTCCTTCTAGCCGGCGGACATGCCAGATTAGAGCTCCGGTCTCCCGGTGGGACGGAAGGCCAGAGAAGAGCGGCGGAAGGGGGGATGTCCCCTCCTGCCCCCGGGGATAACGACTGAGCGGCTCCCGAGCGCATCGGCCGATATCACCGGATTGCCGACCGCCCGCTCTAAAAATCGGTACCGGGATATAGCCTGAAGCTGCAGGCTATATCCTAATACCATCCACTTAAATCGGCCGCCGTTAATTTACGTCAATTCACGGGAAGTGGTTAAACTTTTGAACCGCTGTCAGTTTTTTATTGTTTTATTGCTTTCAGACTTCTTGTCTTAGTCACAGGTGGTGACAGGAATAAAAAGTGATGGGAAATATTTCCAGTAACAACAAAAGTAGGATTTTTGCACTTATGGTAAAATCCATTTCCTGAAGTTCATTAAAGCACACATGATTTAGTTATTCTGAGACAATTGGGGTATACTGCTGCCTTCAGGAGGAATTGGACACTGGCAAACCAAAACTTTTTCAGTTTGACAGAAAAGCAGTATTAAAAGAACAGAGAAACAGAAGAACAATGTCTTTAAAGTTAAAGGTCAAAACCACCTTAGGGAGGAAGGAGGCTCTAGGCATCAGAACCACCTTATACCTATGTAGTACTAAATCTTTTTTTTTTTTTTGCAGGACAAGACTGTCAGCTTAGATACACATAGTTACATAGTTTGTGAGGTTGAAAAAAGACACAAGTCCATCAAGTCCAACCCGTGTGTGTGCTTTTATGTCAATATTATATTGTCTATCCCTGTATATTGTGGTCGTTTACGTGCCTATCCAATAGTGTTTTGAAATTATCTATGCTCCCTGCTGAAACCACTGCTTGTGAAAGAGAATTCCACATCCTCACTGCTCTTACCGTAAATAACCCTCTACGCAGTTTACCGCCTTTCTTCTTATTTTAATGAATGGTCGCGTTTCTTTTTATATTCCCTTGCGCATAAAAGTTTTATCCCTACTGTGGGGTCACCATTACAGTATTTGTACATTGAAATCATATCCCCTCTCAAGCGTCTCTTCTCCAGAGAGAATAAGTTGAGTGCTTGTAATCTTTCCTCATAACTAAGGTCCTCCAGTCCCTTAATCAGCTTTGTTGCCCTTCTCTGCACCCTCTCCAGTTCCAGCACATCCCTCCTGAGGACTGGCGACCAGAATTGGGCGGCATACTCCAGGTGCAGCCGGACCAGAGTCTTGTAGAGTGGGGATATTATTGTTTTATATCTGGAATTAACCCCTTTTTAATGCATGCCAATATCCTGTTGGATTTGCTTGCAGCAGCTTGGTATTGCCTGCCATTTCTGAGCCTGTCATCTACTAAGACCCCCAGGTCCTTTTCCATCCTAGATTCCCCCAGAGGCTCTCCCCCTAGTGAGTAGTTTGCATTTATATTTTTTGCACCCTCATGCAACATTTTTATTTTTTCTACATTAAACCTCATTTGCCTAGTAGTTGCCAACCCCATTAATTTGTCCAAGTCTTCTTGAAAGGTTTCCACATCCTGCAGAGAAATTATTGCCCTAAGTTTCAGGCAAAGAGTTCATATATATAGACTATAGACTCATTGAGGCAAATGATACGGACAATATCATCTACCTCATCTACACAAAAATGTAGGGCTGTAGGCATCTAAACAGACTACCAAAAAAGGAATAGTAGGGATGATAGCTGGATCCTTAAAAATAAGATTACAGTACTCTATTTCTTAAGGTTTGACAAACAGACATCATGGTTATTCCAGGAAAAAAAGGCCCTGGGATTCCTATGTTTATTCAAATGATCAAATGTAGGACATTTTCTGATAAGCTCTCTGGCTTGGTGATGAAGCTCTCAAAGCAAACAGGTTCCCTCTCAATGGGTGTCAGAGAGTGAACATAAACATGCACAAATGGGCACCAGGCCATAAGACAAAAAGAAACCAAGATGATTTTAATAATTCACAATTTGACCATAAGAAACAGCCAATGTGGGGGGCAACAAAACTTTCCCTTCGTCAGGCCTTGAAACAGAGGAATAAAGACTTGAAAAGGAATCAAACATCGCATCAAAGAGAAATCTGTGTTATGAGTCTATATTAACTCTGATGCTTCTTGTGAAACTTCAGACATACACTCTGGTCAGCAGCAGTGCAACCTTGGGTTTAATGGCTGGAAGTGACCGTAACAGGGTGACATACCTCCCAACTGTCCCTGATTTCGAGGGACTGTCCCTGATTTGGAACAATGTCCCTCTGGCCCTCATTGCTCTTCATTTGTCCCTCATTTTGGTCTGATGCATATTTCTATATATAAAATTCACTTTTTATCTATCAAAAAGTGTTTTACAATGCTAAACCTTTCATCCAATTTCTGAAATTGCTGCATTTATACATTTAAAAAGCCAATATAAAGGAATAGAAGTGGTAAAATAAAGCATCTTTGGGTTTAACTAATGCATTTTTTATTTATAATTCTCCTTTAAGGGGGCGTGGCAGGGGGTGTGTCCTATGCCTACATACTTTTGCTAATAGGTGTCCCTCACTCCCATCTTAGAAAGTTGGGAGGTATGGGGTGACAGAAAGGAGGTGAAAAAAATGTGCCTCTTGCAAATAAGAGCAATGTCAGTAGGATGCTATCTCATGGTAAAAAGGCAAGAACAGAGTGTAGAGTGCACGACACTCCAGCTAGTGGGGCAGCTCTAAGTTCCTCAGTTCAGTTAACCATTTCTATAGAAACTGGTACCAATAAGTGTAATAGCTCCTGGTGCTTGGCCTACACACTCAGATAATGTACTCAGACTTGAAACTGTGACCTAAATAAAAGCTCTGGGGTTAACTAACACAGTACAAAAGGGTCTGGAAAGTGCCACAAACATAGCTCATTGCCCAAAGATCACAGACAAGCCCTGCAATCTTCAGTCCAGTGAAGTCCAGGTATGGCTAATGCTGAGGATATGCTGATCCCGATAAAGAGACTAAAGCCAATAGCATTTATTTATTGTTTTTTAAAAAGAAAGATGTCCACCCTCCTAGGACACTGAAGCATGCTGGAGTGTGGAGGGAGGGGTATACCTGGCTGGCCAACAGCTTGTTTGCCAGCGTCCAGTTTCTCCTGAAAGTGGCAATATAACCTAGTTGCTTCAGGATATCTGCATTCTGTGTCCATTAAAGCTGAACTCCAAGGATTACACAAAAAAAACACTCTTGCACAGTTCTTCTATATGCAGCTGCTCCCATGGCTCCTCCAATCCAGTTTGTTTCTGCTGCCTCTCGTATGCTTTCGAGCCCCCCCTGTCCTCTCTCCTGGCCCCCCACCTCATCCTCTAACGGCTGCTGTGGGGGATCTGTCAGGGTGGATCCTTACCGATCACTGACTCTTTCCATTCATAGTGGAAACATAGTAAACAGTGTTTACTATGCTTCAGTTTTTGAATGAGTGGGAAACTCTGTACACAGCTATTCCTGTCCATTCATTCTGTGTTGTTGAGGCTGCAGAAATGGCGATTGAGGGCTGTGTCTCAAAGGTGAAGCCTCAGAGATCTGTTTAGACCCCTGATACCTCACCAAAGCCCACAACGGGGCTCCTAAAAAAAAATGAATGAATAAAAAATAATATTGTAAAAAAATAAATTAAAAAATGGTAAACAATAATAAGAAGATAAAAATAAAAAACTACTGACACCAGTGGCAGAACTACCAGGGTCACAAAGGCTGCACTTGCAACCGGGCCCTGGCACCCTGCCAACGAGCTCGGAGAAAAGAGCCTCAGCTGGGGATCAGGGGGGACCTTCATGGTTTCTTCCACCAGGGCCCTGAAGGTACTAGTTACGTCACTGGCAAGAAGAGCTCTGAGAGCTGATTGGAGGGAAGGGACACACCCCCTTCACACAGTACACAGGAAAAGAGCTGAGGCTGTCAATCAGCTGGAGCTTCCTCCCATGTCACCTTTTCTCTCTTGGTGTCAGGAAAACTTGTCAGAAGTGATTCATTCTGATAGCAAAGGAGCTAAGTAGCACACAGAAATTACACTTAAGCCTGGTACACATCAATATAGTTTTTCATTCAACTGAAGAAAAACTGACAGCTCCAGTCTGAGCCGCTGTACTAAGAATCCGATGTTAGTACAGCGATCTTCCCTGCTGAGCTGTTGTATTCAGACAGGGTGAAGGTCCCCCTGCCAGAACACTCCGGTCGGGAGCCATTGGCTGAGATTGCTGATTGGGAGCCAGTCGGCTGCTGGTTTTCCACCATGCTCGCCCGACAAGCAAACAGCCAGCTTCTGTCAGACCGGCTCACATATACACATGGGCCAAATGTTGGCCGGTTTTAATTGGACTGACCGATGTCTCCCGACATTCGGCCCATGTGTACTAGGCATTAGAGGTTGATTTACTAAAGGCAAATGGACAGTGCACTTTGCAAGAGCAAAGTTTAGTAAATGAGCAGAGGCTCTGATGACTTCCATCATCCAATCATGTGCAAGCAAAAATGTTGTTTTTTTATTATCTTCCTTGCATGTGATTGGCTATTCTTTGCAAAGTGAAACTTTATCTCATGTATCCAGCTCTGTAGCAACTGCTCCCACAGAGTGCAACTGCACTTGGCAAAGTGCACAGTGTATTTGCCTTTAGCAAATCAACCCCATAGTGCTCTTAACTGAAAGGAGTGCACACTATAGAGCAGCCATTCTCAACCAGGGTTCCGTGGAACCCTGGGGTTCCTCCAGAGATTGCAAGGGGTTCCTTGAGCTGTGGCTGGTGAACCACCTATTTGATGATGCCTACAGAGTTCAAGGTTCAGCATCACTTAAAAAACCCAGCAGCATGATACCAGATATCTTTTTAGCTGTCTTTAACCACTTCCGGACCGCCTGCCGTCATTTGACAGCGGCAGTTTGAAGTGGAATACCGTTGTTATGGTAGCAGATAGCTACCATAACCCTGGTATCTTTTTTTCAGGAGGCGATTCCGCACAAGATAAAAGTGGTCTTAGCGGCGGATTCGCCACGAGATCACTTTTATCAGCGGCGGGAGAGGTGCTCCCCCTCCCGCCGCTTTCCGGTCATCTCCGCCTCTTACCGGACCCGTCGGCAGCGATAGAGATGATCGCGTCCCCCCCCCCCCCAGTGT
>BLSH010424671.1:276160-295971 GCA_018402905.1 Glandirana rugosa
GGGGTTCCTCCAGAGATTGCAAGGGGTTCCTTGAGCTGTGGCTGGTGAACCACCTATTTGATGATGCCTACAGAGTTCAAGGTTCAGCATCACTTAAAAAACCCAGCAGCATGATACCAGATATCTTTTTAGCTGTCTTTAACCACTTCCGGACCGCCTGCCGTCATTTGACAGCGGCAGTTTGAAGTGGAATACCGTTGTTATGGTAGCAGATAGCTACCATAACCCTGGTATCTTTTTTTCAGGAGGCGATTCCGCACAAGATAAAAGTGGTCTTAGCGGCGGATTCGCCACGAGATCACTTTTATCAGCGGCGGGAGAGGTGCTCCCCCTCCCGCCGCTTTCCGGTCATCTCCGCCTCTTACCGGACCCGTCGGCAGCGATAGAGATGATCGCGTCCGTCCCCCCCCCCCCCCCAGTGTCCGTGAGCCGAGTGAGTGTCTGAAGCCGCTTACTCGGCTCCATAACATCGCTGAGCGGAAACGACGTCACAAGTCACTTCCGCCCAATGGTCTTAAAGGGGACATTTTTTTTTTTTTTTGAGATGTCATTTTTTCAATTTTTTTTTCTGCATTTAAGTGTAAATATGAGATCTGGGGTCTTTAAGACCCCAGATCTCATTTTGGAGGTCCTGGCATGCTTTTTTCTATTACAAGAAATGTTTATATGTCTTGTAATAGGAATAAAAGTTATCAATATTTTTTTTTTTAAAAATTACCGTGTAAAAATAAAAATTAAAAAGTAAAATAAATAATTAAAAAAAAACATTTTAAACGCACCGTCCTTGCAAGCTCGCGAGCAGAAGCGAACGCATACGTAAGTACCGTCCACATATGAAAACGCTGTGCAAACCACACATGTAAGGTATCGCCACGATCTTTAGAGCGAGAGCAATAATTCTAGCACTACAGCTCCTCTGTAACTCAAAACTGCTAACCTGTAGAATTTTTTAAATGTCGCCAATAGAGATTATTATGTTGCAAGGTTTGTCGCCATTCTGAGAATGGACGCAATTTTGAAGCATGACATGTTGGGTATCATTTTACTCGGTGTAACATTATCTTTTACAATATGGAAAAAAATTGGCCTAGCTTTACTGTTGTCTCATTTTTTAACTCAAAAAACTAAATTTTTTTAAAAAAAATCACGCTTGTAAGACCGCTGCGCAAATGCGGTGTGACATAAAGTTTTGCAATGGCTGCCATTTTATTCTCTAGGATGTTAGAAAAAAATATATAATGTTTGGGGGTTCTTAGTAATTTTATAGCAAAAAAAACTGTTTTTAACTCGTAACCAGCGAACTCCAAAAAAGAGGCTCGGTTTTAAAGTGGTTAAGGGTGGCAATCAGAGCACCACTTTAAGAGGGACATTCTTCCTATTGACCACCAATATAAGAGGCATTGTTCCTATTGAGCCCTAATGAATTGATATTAGTAAGGGTTCCTCGAGACATGAAATTTATTTTAAAAGGTTGAGAAAGCCTGCTATAGAGGGATATGTTCTGTTCATATTCCATGTCTGAGGTTTACAACCACTTTAAGGCTACTTTCACACTGGAGCGTTTTACAGATGCTATTTAGCTAAAAATAGCGTCTGTAAAGCGCCTCAAAATTCCCCCCCAATCCACCCCAATGTGAAAGCCCTGAGTGCTTTCACATTGGGGCGGTTCGCTAGCAAGACGTTACAAAAAGTCCTGCAAGCAGCATCTTTGGGAGCAGTGAGGGGAGCGGTAATATACCGCTCCTCTACCGCCCCTGCCATTGAAATGAATGGCAAGCGCTGCCAAAGCTGCTGCACACCGCCTCGGTAGCGCTGAGCGCCGGCACTTTTAACCCCTTGTGGGGGGTTAAAAGCGCGGCGCTCCCGCCCGCATAGCGGAGCCCCATCGCTGGTAAAACTCCGCTAAAACTAGCGGGGTTTTACCGCGACCGCAGGTCCCGCTCCAGTGTGAAAGTAGCCTTAGAGGGGCGGTCGAAGGGGGCAGTAAAAATGCATCTCAACTGCTTGTTTTTACCCCTCTGGACTACAAGTGTAAACGAGCCCTAAGGAATTCCAGATGGTAATTACAAAGGACATTGCTAAGAATAAAAAGGTTGTCATAAAGTAGTTATTTGGAGAAAATGGAAGAGAGGCGTACCATTCACATATTTATTAAACAGACAGAAATGACATGGGAATTATATATATGATCCGCAGACCACGTATCACAGTGTCAATCTGGAATGCATTTTAATAGAAACACAAAACTTCTCTAGACTTCTTTGTTGTATTTTCTTGCTGGCTCATTTTATCAACATCTGTTCTGTTTATACAATATGAATTAAAACGCAGGAATGCTGTTTGTACTGTGCTACTTTTGTTGAAAATGTAAAGTCTCAGGATTGGCAATGTTTATGTAAATCAGTGCGGCTGACACAGCCATCATAAACAAATGATTTAAATATAACAAACACATTGTTCACAGAGGAAATGTTTGTTTTTCTATTTGGCTCTGTCCTTACCAGATTGATGAAGAGTTGCTGATACTGAGGGTCTGCAGAGTATTTGTTCAGCAATGTGTTCATCCGAGCCTCATCAGGAAGCTTTTCCACCGTTACCTGGAAGAGACCGCATAACGTAATGCACTTAGAAAACAAAAGATGCAGTCCCAGGCATTCATACATATGAACACGCTACAAAAGATAAATGGCCATTCACAATTACTGCTGATGAGCCTGAATGATCCCGGACATAGTTATAGAGAACAGGGACCTTTCATTGTCTCAGCAGGTGTTATGTAGCTGGATAAACAATCTTTAAAACAAAAGAAAGAGACAAATTGCTAGCGTCATCCCACCGCGGTTTTGATATGTTCAGAGGACTAACACCTGTTTCCACAATGTGATAGTACTACTCACAGCATGCCATTATACTTGAATAGTCAGGCCCCAATTGCCGGTGTGACCTTAAAGAGCGCTTTCCTGTCCTAGCAAAAAAACAAAGAACGTCTTTTAAGCAAATCCTACTGTGTGTTATCTGATGGTCTTACTGTGAAGCTGTAAAACGTTATAAACATACATCAGCCACAAGAAAAGTTTTTAATTCACAGTCTTCAAAGTGATTAAAGTTCCCCTTCTTACCTACCTAAGACCTCACTTCAGAAAACTGGAATGTATTTCAGGTTAAGGGAGCCAGACAATCACTGCATAGAAGTTGTATTGTGTAGACATGTGCAGTTTGTTTCATTCCAAATTATTATTCGGAAACATTTTTCATTATTCGGAGATTTGGATATATCCGAATAGTCGAATTCAGTGGTGGAACTACCAAGGTCGCAACAGTCGCACTTGCGACGGGCCCTGGCATTCCGCCACTGTCCGGGGGCCCCCAGCGGGTATGCTAGTCGCACGGCTCTGAGCTGAGAGTGTCTCTCTCATACAGCTCAGAGCCGGCATTGACAGTTCTCTCTCGTCCTCCGTCCTCTCTCAGAACACACAGGAGAGGGGAGGGGGAGAAGGGGGAGCAGATCGGCTATCTCCTCTTTCACCCCATGTGAGAGAGGACAGAGAAGGAGAGAGAAATGTCAATGTCGGCTCTGAGCTGTTCCATGAGAGAGACGCTCTCAGCTCAGAGCCGTGCTAAGAAGGCAGACGGCATTGATGAGCACTGATAGGAGGCACTAATGGGCACTGTTAGGTGAGATTGATGAGCACTGATAGGTGGCATTTATGGACACTGATGGGCATTGATGAGCACTGATATGTAGCACTGATGGGCATTGATGAGCACTGATAGGTGGCACCGATGTGCATTGATGAGCACTGAGAGGCAGCACTGATGGGCATTGATGAGCACTGATAAGTGGCACTGATGGGCATTGATGAGCATTGATAGGTGGCATTGATGAGCACTGATAGTTGGCACTGATGGGCATTGATGAGCACTGATAGGCAGCATTTATGAGCACTGATAGGTGGCATTGATGAGCACTGATTAGCAGTAATAGGCAGAACTCATAGACAGCTTTGATGGGCACTGCTAGATGGCACTGATGAGCACTGATAGGCATAACTCAGGCAGCATTGATGAGCACTAATAGGTGGCACTGATAGGTGGCATTGATGAGCACTGATAGGTGGCACTGATGGGCATTGAGGGGCACTGATAGGTGCCAGCACTGGGGCATTGATGAGCACTGATAGGCAGAACTCAAAGGCAGCATTGATGGGCACTGCTAGATGGCACTGATGAGCACTGATAGGCAGAACTCATAGGCAGCATTGATGAATGCTGATAGGTGGCACTGATATGTGGCATTGATGAGCACTGATAGGCAGCACTGAAGGGCATTAAGCACTGATAGGTGGCACTGATAGATACTAATAGGCGGCATTGATGAGCACTGATAGGTGGCACTGATGGGTGCTAATAGGCAGCGTTGATGAGCACTGGTAGGCAGCATTGATGAGCACTGATAGGCAGCATTGATGAGCACTGATAGATGGCACTGATGGGCAGCATTGAAGAGCACTGATAGGTGGCACTGATGGACGCTGTTAGGTGGCATTGATGAGCACTGATAGGTGGTGCTGATAGGCAGAACTGATGGGCACTGATAGGCGGCATTGATGAGCACTGATAGGTGACACTTATAGGTGGAATTGATGGGCACTGATAGGCGGCATTGATGAGCACTGATAGGAAGCATTGATGGGCACTAATAGGTGGCATTGATGAGCACTGATAGGTGACACTGATGATTGGGGTACTGATCACCAGTGGAAAAAATTTAATGACATTTTTGACGGTTACCGGCTCTCCTTTCCTCACACAGACACAGTGTGGGAGGAAAGGGCTGCGGATAACCGGCAAGTCTGTTTGCATGTGATCAGCTGATCACATGGTAAAGAGCCACTGTGATTGTGCTGGATATACATCCCAGGGGGCACACAAGAGGCAGGTTTCTGGGAGGATGTCCATGGACACCCTCCCAATATTGGAAACGCGGCTCTGATGGAAAGGGGGGCAGGGGGGCCCATCATGGTTTCTTGCGCCGGGGCCCTGAAGGTTCTAGTTACGCCTCTGCCCGAACTACAATATAAATTAATTTTACCGAATGTTCCAAATAACAAAATGAAATTCGTCCGAATTCGTCCGAATTTCGGACTGATATTCGGACTGAAATTCGGACAAGATTTCAGAAATTCGGACTGATATTCGAATCGAATTTTACATCGAACTCCAGTCGAATTCTAACTGTACACAAAAGTACCATTTCATAATAATGCTGTTTTTGTTAAGCCAAAGGTGATTTAAAGAGTCATTGTAATAATTTGATGAAGATTTTTCTTTTGTTTGTTCACTTTGCCACATTCGAATTGAAAAAAAAATCTAAAGTTTTCGATTCAACTAATTCAAACGTTTCGATTAAAAAAAAATTGGTGAATTCGAACAAAATTTGAAAAAGACATGAAACTAATTCCGAATACGAATTTCAAATACGAATCCTGAATACGAATTGAACGAATCAACCGAATTTAACGAAACTAAATAACTAGATTAACGAATCGATATGAAACAAAAAAATTTTCACCATGCACATGTCTATTATTGTGTCCACCACCCCCCTTAAAGTAGAACTTTACACTCCCTAACCCCCTCTTTTTTTTAACCCCCACTTACCTGGTTGCAGGTCCTGCACAATTTAGGTAACCTCCCTGCTGAACCAGCCAAGATTCAAACCATCTATGGGCAGGCTGAATGTACCCAAGTCGATCCATCGATCATCTTGGTTACAACCAGCATGTCAGATTTTCGGCATACGATTATTGCCAGCGGCTATGGCAGCTAGCAATAATCTATGGCTTGCCTTATAGGCTCACCCACAGTTCATGTAGAGGACTGTAGTAAAAGGGTGGATCATACCACCATGCAATCATAGGAAAATAAGGATCTTTTCCAGCATTTACACCTTTATATCTTTACACCTTGGTATAGTGATAATCTTGTTCATCATCCACATAAAGCATAACAGGTCAACGTTTCCAGGATTCCTTTTTTGAAGCAAAGTGACGAAGATGCCTTGGAAAAGAGATTCTACAGGGTCCCAAAATGTCGGTCAATGATGCCTGTTGCTATATGTGAATAAAGGACAAGATTTGCATTATACCATGGTGAGCTAGTGGAGATCTTTATTTTCCATACAATCAATACATGGCAAAGGTTTTTCTTTGGCTAACACAAGAACCAGTCACCTATTACATCCTTCACTAGCCACTTTCTGTGTCAGATTTAGATTCCTGGGAAATAGGGACATCTTTTAAGAACTTTAAATCCTTATGTTTTCTATTAGCTTTTAATTTCCATAGGTCAAAAACATAGGTCAAGACAAAAACCCACGCTCTAGGCTGGTTTCCTTTGAATGCATGCACTCATAAGTCGTAGACATATGTTGTGTTGAAAAGGACCTTAATTGTCAAAGCTGTCCCCAAAAATGGCAGGCAGAGGGCTAGGAAATAGCCACCAGTATTGCTTAGAATACTTTGTTCTGCATTGTGGAGTTACTTTACTAAAGGCAAATAGACTGTGCACTTTGCAAGGGAAGTTACACTTTGCAAGATAATTTTCCCCAGAGTTTATTGAATGAGGTGAAGCTCTGCTGACTTCCATCATCCATCGTGTACAAGCAACAATGCAATGGTTTTTCCCCTTGAATGCGATTGGGTATTCTTTGCAAAGTGACATTTTACCAAATTCACTGAGCGATGAGGAAAATTCCCTTGTACAGTGCAACTTCCCTTGCAAAATGAACAGCCCATTTTCCTTTAAGAAATCAACCCTTGTGTCTTTGTATGGATGCAGCCATCTTGGTAGAGAAGCAGGACTTCCTCATGCCAGAGCTGCCCCCCTAATGGCTGCTGGTCTGATTACTAGTGGGTAATAATTAAGAAGCAGAAGGAGAAAGCACATAATGCAGAGAATGAATCAATCAAAAGCATAGAGATGCCTGCAATGCAAGTCCACAGGTACCATTTCCTGCAACTTCAACAAGTAGAACAGTAAATACAAACATTGCAATGACATCACCAAATCTCACTCCAGATCTTGTGGGACTAGCAGTCAGAACGATCTGTGCCTTAGATTATTTCAGACTGTAGATATCGATCTATAAGGCTCAAGGCATGGGATGCACACTTCAATTTTTTGGGAAGACTTGCAGGGAAGAGGCACATTTTCACTGCTTATTCAAAACTAAGTGAGCAAATCTTCATTTTATAGTTCAGGTCCACTTAAACACTTAGAAGGTTTCATTTAACTGGCTTGAATGACAAAATGCAGATTAAGAACAGATTTTTGAGGTGCTCCCGATGTAGAAGTAAGTCACAACTGAGGTTGGTTTTTAAGAGGTTTAGAACATAGTTACATGGTTGGTAAGGTTGAATAAAGACATCGGTCCATCCAGTTCTACCTCTGTGGGGGTGTGTGTTCATGTCAAAAAGTATTTCCCGTATCCCTGTATACTCTGTTTGCTAAGATACCCATCCATGAGTTTTTCAAAACTCAATATCAATACTTTCCACTGACACCACTGATTGTGGAAGTGAATTCCACATCCTTACCGCCCTGACAGTGAAAAAACCCCTACGCAGTTTAAGGTTAAATCGCTTCTCCTCCATTTTAATTAAGTGGCCCAGTGTCTTCTTACACTCCCTGAGACTTAATAGTTTATTCCCTATGCCAGAATCGCCATCGAGGTATTAATACAGTTGTGCTCATTAGTTTACATACCCTGGCAGAATTTTGATTTCTTGGCCATTTTTTAGAGAGTATGAATGAACTGTATAAAACAGGAAAGGGATATAAAAATATATCCAATATCCAGTTTCTGGACTCCTGACAGACCTTGCATCTTTCATCCAGTGCTGCACTGACGTTTCTGGATTCTGAGTCATGGGGAAAGCAAAAGAATTGTCAAATGATGTGTTCTCTGTTCTGTGAAGGGGGACATTCCAGATCTACTGATCCCTAAGATCGGGATCAGTGAGATCTGTTATGTCCCTGCCAGCCCAGCCCCCACACAGTTAGAACACGCCTAGGGAACACAGTTAACCCCTTGATCGCCCCCTTAGTGTTAACCCCTTCCCTGCCAGTGACATTTATACAGTAATCAGTGACTATTTAAATTTCTTATCGCTGTATAAATGTCAATGGTCCCAAAAAAGTGTCAAAAATGTCTGACATAACCGCCCCAATATCACAGTCCCGATAAAAATCGCAGATCGCCACCATTACTAGTAAAAAAAAAATAATAATAAAAACGCCATAAATCAATTCCCATAGTTTGTAGACGTGATAACTTTTGAGCAACGCAATCAATATACGCCGATTCCGGGTTTTTGTTTACCAAAAATATGCAGAATATATATCGGCCAAAACTGACGAATAATTATTTATTTTTTTGGATATGTGTTATAGCAAAAAGTAAAAAAAAATTTATTTTTTCAAAATTGTCGCTCTTTTTTTGTTTATAGTGCAAAAAATAAAAACGCAGAGGTGACCAAATACCACCAGAAGAAAGCTCTGTTTGTGGGAAAGAAATTATAAAAATTTTGTTTGGGTACAATGTCGCACGACCACGCAATTGTAATTCAAAATGCGACAGCGCTGAAAGCCAAAAATTGGTTTGGGCAGGAGGGGGCTTTAAGTGCCCAGTAAGCAAGTGGTTAATAGCTATTCAAACCCCTTTGTGTCAACTTGTGTGCATGTTATCAGGCCAAAATCACCAGGGTATTTAAACGTTTGATTAGGGTCATTTGGATAGTTTCTGTTGTCATTATGATTTAAAAAGAGTAAACACACTTGATTGATAATAAATGGATTCAGCCAAATACTAACCATGAGTGAAAGAAATGTTTTTGTGTTATCATTCATATTCTCTGAAAAATGGCAAAGAAATCATAAATTCTGCCAGGGTATGTAAACTTATGAGCACACCTGTATATCACTATGATATCTCCTCTCATGTGTCTCTTCTCCAGAGAGAATACGTTTAATGTTTGTAGTTGTTCCTCGAGCTGAGGTCCTCCAGTCCCCTTATTAATTTTGTTGCCCTTCTCTGGACTCTCTCCAGTTCCTGCACCTACCTCCTAAGGATTGGTGATCAGAACTGGACGACATACTCCAGATATGGAGGAACCAGAGTTTTATAAAGTGGCAGGATTATAGTTTTATAGATTATATTCTTGAGTAAATTCCCTTTTTTATGCATGCTAATATTCTGCTAGCTTTGCTTACTACAGCTTGTATGCCATTGCTGATCTTGTCATCTCATAGAACCCCCAAATCTTTTTCCATCCTGGATTCCCCCAGAGGTTCCCCCCCTAGCGAGTAACTAGCATTCACATTTTTAGCCCCCAAGTGCATTACTTTACATTTTTCAACATTAACCACTTAAGGACCAGAGGAATTTCCCCCCTAATGACCAGGCCATTTTTTTCCCACAAATACAGCTTTCTTTTGCTGGTATTTAATCACCTCTGAGGTTTTAATTTTTTGCGCTATAAACAAAAAAGGGTGTCAATTTGGAAAAAAAAACAATATTTTTTACTTTTTGCTATAATACATATCCAAAAAAAATGTAAAAAAACGAATTTCCTCCTCAGTTTAGGCCGATATATATTCTGCTACATATTTTTGGTTAAAAAAAATCGCAATAAGCGTATATTTATTGGTTTGTGCAAAAGTTATAGCGTCTACAAAATAGGGAATAGATTTATGGGATTTTTATTTTTTATTTTTTTTTACTAGTAATGGCGGTGAGCAGCGATTTTTAGTGGGACTGCGACATTGCGGCGGACAGATCGGACACTTTTGACACTTTTTTGGGACCAATGACATTTATACAGAGATCAGAGCTAAAAATAGCCACTGATTACTGTATAAATGTCATTGGCAGTGAAGGGGTTAACACTAGGGGCAATCGAGGGGTTAAGTGTTCCCTAAGGAGGTGTTTCTAACTGTGGGGGGAGTTTACTGCCTGAGAGTAGAGAGAGAACACTGTTCCCGATCACTGGGAACAGCCGATCTCTTTCAACTTTCCTGTCAGAACGGAGATCTGTTTGTTTACACTAACATATCCCCGTTCTGGCTCTCTGTGGAGCAATCGCGGTTGACCGGGAGACATCACAGCTGCAGGCCACGCACATTGGCTCTGTGGACGTGCCGCGACCGACCTACAACGGCGATTCGCGGGAGAGTGCCAACCTGCTGCAGTAAAATAACGGCAGCTGGTCGGCAAGTGGTTAAACCTCATTTGCCATTTAGTTTCCCACCCATTATTTTATTGAGGTTACTATATCTTGCTGTGAATTTATTGCCCTACTTAGCTTTGTATCATCAGCAAACACTGAGATTGAACTATTTATACCAACCTCTATATCATTCATGAATAAATTAAACAGAATTGGACCTAGGACAGGACCTTGAAGTACCCCACTTACCACACTAGACTATTCTGAGTATTCACTATTTATCACCACCCGTTGAACCTGTCCCTGTAACCAGTTTTCTATCCATGTGCAAATCCTATGGTCCATGCCTACAGACCTCATTAGTAATTTAACCATTTATGTGGAACTGTATCAAATGCTTTTGCAAGGACTTTCACAGGTAAAAATCCAACACGTTTCAAGGTGACTGCCTCCTCTTCATCAGGGCTAGTGTACAGAAAAAATTAAAATGACCAATAAGTAACAAATATTTTATTATTTTATTTTGTTTTAGTACTATTATGTGTTACTTTTTGGCCGTCTTAATCTTTTCTGTACAGTAGCCCTGATGAAGGATAAGGCATAAGATGGTTTCCCCAAAACAGGCTGGCTTTTTAATAATCAACCTCTTAAAAAAACAATCTCAGTTGTGACTTACTTATACACCGGGCATGCTTCATACACCTGTTCATGATCATTCTCCAGAGCCTCTCTCGCTTCTAGAGAGGCAGCAGCCAGAGACCTACATAAATCAGTCGCACTGACACCATACCCCATCAGCTACAGAACTCTGTAAGATAAATCAGCCTTGTCCTCATCCGTTTGAGAGCCAACCAAGCACAGGTCCAGCGCGGTCATACACACAAAATGCAGGTTGAACACTCACCCGCAACATACAGGGCTTTCCTTGTAATGCATTGGTGTGAACAGGCCTTACTAAAAACAATTCATTTTATCTTGCAAATGCATCTTGGTTCATTTGAAAATCATGACACATCTGAATTAAGGGCAGCTGTATTTTTCAGCAGATGAAAAATGAAACTCTTTGAAAGTTCACACAGAAAACAATGGTTTTCTATGTGCTCTGTTCACACATCCGCACAGCTGTCAGCTGCAGGGGACAGCTGTACATAAAACTGCAATATGTCTGCATTTTTCCACACTGCTCTGCAGCTTTCCAATGCACTCTGTATTGTTATGCACTACAGCTGTGGTCCATTGAAGTGAATGAAATGTCACATGCCACTGCCGAAACAAAGTGCTGTATACTGTATGCAGCTGGTCCTACATATATTTTATACTGCGCTCCCAGCAGGCGCATCTGGTAGTGAAGCAAATGATTTGTTTGGACCAGCTTGGTACCAACAAACTAAAGCAGTGGTTCCCAACTCCTGTCCTCAAGACCCACTAACAGGCCAGGTTTGCTGGATAACTGAAATATATCACAGGTGATATCATTTGCTGCTCAATGATTGCAGTATTCTAGTCTGCATCTCCCCAAGGTAATACTTAAAATCTGGCCTGTTGGTGGGTCCCGAGGACAGGAGTTGAGAACCACTGAAGTAAAGCTATAAGAAAGCTGGAGTAGGCTTTACATTTAGGCTTTAAATGTTTTCTGTACATGAAAAAAAGACCTTTTCATATGGGCCTATTCAATTTCATTACACACAGGCCATACAACTGATTTGAAAACTAGATCTAAACCATTGCAGCCACATAGGTCAGAAATAAATATACTTTTATATCTGACATGGCCTTGCAGTGTTCAGTTTGCATTACACATCAAAGCATTTTGCCTATTCTTTTTTTCCTATACGCTTCTTTTTCCAGATAAAAAAGGCTGGAAATCCTTGAATCTTAACTGTGCTTACATTTATACACTAGAAAAGTATGGGTCAAAGCCAACACAAGGTTTTACATGGCACTGTCTGTTGGAGAGATATCCTCCTAGCAAGATAGTATAGAGATATAATATATATAGACATAATGTAATAGTAGCACTGTCCAGCTAAGCTATGTAGGTAGTAAAATAAGAATTCTGAGTACACCTCAGTGTAGTACTTGTGTACACGGTCATTTACTACTCTTTACTGTAAATGGAATGCCTTTTCAGGTACATTTTATTCAAATCTCTACTATTATCACACAAAAAGTTTGACTTTAATCCGCCTCCCCAGAAGAACACACTCACCTATCTTTCGCTCCCCTGCCTCTCTATTCAGCTGCTGGGAGAGATGAAAATACAAAGCACTTGTATCGTACGAGTATCTGTAAGTAATGTTGCATGGGGAGAGTCCATAGTCCCATGTAACCTACAACTGGAGTGACTTTTAGCACACACAGGGTGGTTTCTCCTGCTCCTGGCAGCTGAATTAAGCAGTGGGAGAGAAATGAAAAGGTAAGCAGTACTGTGGAAAAGGAGATTTAAAGTGGGAGTAAACTCCCATGCATAATTTTTATCTATAGGTAAGCCTATAATAAGGCTTACCTATAGGTACTGTAAATATCTCCTAAACATGCACCGTTTAGGCAATATTTACTCAACATGCGGCCGATGACGTCACCGGCACATGCGCTCTGAAAGAAAAGCCGTCCGGGCCATACACGGCGGCTCCCGTGTGCATGCGCGGGAGTGATGTCATTGCGGCTCCGGCCATTCACTCAGCCGGGGTCCGCTATCCCGGATGAAAGACTGGGTGAAGACGGAAGCCTTGTCAGCGGTGACAGCACACTGCTGGAAGGCTTTGTTCTAAGGTAGGTTTCACATGATGTGCTAGTATGTGATGCATGGCTTTACCTTGCAGGTTGCAAAGAAAAACAAAAACAGTGGTTTACTACCGCTTTACGTGAACCCCAACATAATGAGAGGGAAAACATGAAAGCATGAGCAAGCCATAAAATAAAGTTGCGATTATTATATGATTTGATTGTAAATAAATATTTTTTCTTCTTGCTGATCATATGTTCTTGCACACTTTAAAGCTGTACTTGCTTCTGTGTAATTGATAAAAACAAGTAAAAGGTCAACTTTAAAGGAACCATAAATACTACGTAAATTTAAGCTTTAAAAATTAAAGACAGAATCCCTTTATTGGGCTGCCAAGAATACTTCAGACCGAGCTACAAACAGTCTTCACTGCATGCCATAAAGTACCCACACTCAGTTGTTAAACCTAAATCAACTAAACCTAAATAAAGCTTCATGTCAGCTAGGAGTAGCAATTACAGTATTACAGTTTTGACTAAAACAAGAAGATTAAGCACCCATAAAGCTGGCGACATTTGATTCAGTGCCTCCAATGATACAGATGATGCCTTCCTCTGTGATGCTATAGAGCTAGTCAAACTCCAATCAGTAGGGTAACAATAGCAATAGCAGCCCACAGAGCTGCTATAGGGCCTGTGGTAGGAGAGGGTCTCCATTAAAGAGGCTGTTATAGAAGACTCAACTACTAATTAACCCTGTGTGCTCAATGCAGTACAAATACCCACAGTTTCCTAGCTGGTATTTGTAGTTCTACAAAAAAGTTTATAGAGGTTAGAGTTTAAAGAAATTTGTATTACAGTTTTAGAGTAATTGTGTTCAAGAGCATTGATGGAGAAATTTGAGGGCTGGGGAGGAGGCGGGTGCAGCTTGCTTCAGCTCTCAGATGCGTGCTCATAGACAGAGCAAGCTGCCAAGCAGGCATCTGGGTATACCCAAACAAAATGTTTGGGATGTTTTCAGAGCCTGGAGCGGCTTTAGCCTGCTGTCAGCTTATTCTGAGTCACAGGAGTGCAAAAAGCTTTGGCCATACTTTTCTTTTAAAAATGTAGGGATCTGTTGCACTCTACTGTTTTTATTTGTAAGTGGTTGGGCTGAGAGTTATTTATGTACATCACTTCCTCTTTGGGGATGGGTTAAAAAAACCTCATAAGAAGGATGTAAAGAGAGAGAGAGAGGAACTGAGCACATGAGAGAAACTGAGCACATGACCTTACACACACAGGAGCTGCTGCTGTTATTGTATTTCACCCAGACCAGAAGCAGAAACTATTATGCAAATATTACTATGTTCTATTATTTAACTCTAACTGCCCATAACTTCTTGAGTGTGTATCTGAATCCTTGTGACGGACAGAATATCTCTGTTCTATTGTTATTATCTCCGCCATATAGCTGGGTCGCTACTGTATGTGTATACTGGTCACCTTCCAGAATATTAGTAGATGAACCTGTTTATAGAGAGAGTTTATATACAGCTCCCATTATTTTAGTTAACCCTGCCCTTTCTGGTCTGGGATTCTATAGCTAGTTTCAGCTTAGGGCTCAAAACCAGAATAGGATAATGCCAGGTTAGGCATCCAACGGCTACTTCTGGTAGTTAGAGGTCCAGTTGCATGACAGATTGGCTACTAGGGACTAAGTGCTGAGTAAATAGGTTGACTCTGAGTTCCAGTGGTACCCCAAGGTTTCTGTTGGTGAAAACCTGCATTCTAGGCTGGTTGGACAATGGATGGAAGTTCTCCTCATCACTGCAGATCTTGTCTTCATGTCTCCAACACAAAGACAAATGCCACATCGAGATCACCCACAGGGGCCCCTGAAACTGCACTTTGCTACAACATTGATCTGAAGATCTGAAGGTATCTCTGTTAATAACTACACTATATACAGTAACATAAAGTATTGAGATGTCCTCCTTTACATGCATGAACTTTAATGGCATCCCACTCTTAGTCCATAGGGTTCAATATTGAGTTGGCCCACCCTTTGCAGCTATAACAGCTTCAACTCTTCTGGGAAGGATATCCACAAGGTTTAGGAGTGTGTTTATGGGAATGTTTGACCATTCTTCCAGAAGTGCATTCGTGAGGTCAGATGTGGACAAGAAGGCCTGCCTCACAGTCTCCGCTCTAATTCATCCCAAAGGGGTTCTATCGTGTTGAGGTCAGGAGTCTGTGCAGGCCAGTCAAGTTCATCCACCCCAAACTCTCTCATCTATGTCTTTATGGTCTTTGCTTTGTGCACTGGTTCAACAGTACAAACTGTTTCTGCAAAGTTGGGAGCATGAAATTGTCCAAAAAGTCTTGGCATGCTGATGCCTTAAAAGTACCCTTCACTGGAACTAAGAGGCCAAGCCCAACCCCTGAAAAACAACCCCACACCATAATCCCCCTCCAAATGATATGGACCAGTGCACAAAACAAGGTCCATATAGCTATGGATGAACGAGTTTGGGGTGGAGGAACATGACTGGCCTGCACAGAGTCCTGACCTCAACCCGATAGAAAACCTTTGGAATGAATTAGAGCGGAGACTGCGAGCCAGGCCTTCTCACCCTCATCAGTGTCTGACCTCACAAATGAGCTTCTGGAGGAATAGTCAAACATTCCCATAGACACACTCCTAAACTTTGTGGGCAGCCTTCCCAAAAGAGTTGTAGTTGTAACTGCAAAGGGCGGGTCAACTCAATATTGAAACCTAGGGACTAAGACTGGGATGCCATTAAAGTTCATGCGCGTGTAAAGGCAGGTGTCCCAATACTTTTGGTAATACAGTGTATATGTAGCTGGGTATACAGTATGAGCACAATTCTACCAGGACTCTAGTTGGGCCCTTTCTGTTAATACCTGTTTGTACATTGGATGTATGTACTATTTTCTTATATAAAGCTAGCATTATATCCATACTGGTGTGTATCTATATACTTATGGATAATATTATATGCTGGTTGCACTAGTTCCTCTACTCCCAGTTACTTTGATTATATTGCTGGTTAATTTTCCAGAAATGGAATCCCCTTTATTCACAGAGGCCCTGTCCTGGGTGGAGACTTTGCCAACTTGGCCCATTTCTTGGTCATGGTCTAATTTTTCTTGCTCCCATTCAATGGCCTTTCATAGGGCGACAGTGAATTTTAGTGTGCCGTCAATCCTTACTCGATCCCCCAAATCGGTATTAAAAACAAAAAAGAAATTTATTACAGTTTATTAATCCTTACTTAGATGTGGTGGCTACAATAGTTGTTTTCCTATTTTGGCCTGGTAATCCAGCTGATAAGACACTATGGGGCTGATTTACTAAAGCTGGAGAGTGCAAAATCTGGTGCAGCTGTGCAAAGAAGCCAATCAGATTTCTGGCTTTATTGCCAAATCTTAATTGAACAAGCTGAAGTTAGAAGCTGATTGGCTACAATGCATGGCTGCACCAGATTTTGCACTCTTCAGGTTTAGTAAATCAACCCCTATCTGTCTTAGGGTGCCTTCATTCTGGATGAAGTAGTTAAGCAGTCATCTTTGAACAGCAGCATTGTCAGTCTGGGGAGAGGGTAGTTTTAGACTAACAGATTTAAAAGAACTCGACTAACAAAGTGAAGCTCAGCTCCGGTCAACACTTTATAAGCAGTCACAGCAAACTTTTTTTTTCCTTTTGGGATCAAGGTTTTACAAATGAATAAAAACTGACTACTGTAAGCACCCCTGACAGTGTTAAATGTTTTTTCTCAACCCTATAACTGCTATCTTGTCTGCACAGCTTGGTCTGTTAAAATAAACTGAACAAGAACAGACTTACTGGCTGGATCAACATATAAAGGAAAATATTTTATAAAAGAAAACAAATGCAGCCACCACATCTAAGAATTGGTGAGCTGTTATTTATATATTTTTTGTTAGTTTTTTGGGTTTAATGCCGCTTTAAGTTTCTCTTCAGAGGTCCAGACCCGTATCCAAACATTACCTGATTAGGTAAAAACCGGTCTGGGTTAGGTACAGCAGTACAGCCGTTTCCTGCTTTCTCTTCCAGCCAGCAACATAGTTCCTGCAAAGTCACTGTATATTGTGGGACATTGTTTTCCTTTTGTCTTTCTGAGCTTGGTATATGCCTGATTGATTGGATCCATTAGGTCTGACATTAGGATTTAACAGGACATGCCATTGAGACCTTTGAAGTGACAGTCTAACCCCAAAGGTGAGAGCTTGCCCACTCTATGCTTCTGATATCACTATCTTGTAGTCAGGTAATAAACTGCAAAAAGCCGGGGCTTCCACGGTGTTCATATAGGAGGAGATTTCACTTTCTGATGATGAAGCTTCCTTTGCCTCAGTGACCCTTCACCCACAATCCGGCCAGAGCTGATTGGTGCTTTGCCAATGACATGATCAGTTCACAAATAAACAACCACTGCCTCTAGAAATGCACCGCAGATTGAACAGAGCATGTGCAACCTTTTCACCCTGCCTGCATGTCTTATAGTATAGTATAGTCTAATATAGTAGACAGGGCAAGAAGGAAGTATCTAGCCATACAAGATCAAACAGGATTTTTACACAATACACAGAGGATTAACCCCTTAAGTTACACAGTGAGTATAGCAAGCATGCTATTCTGCACATACAGACAGATTGTACTGTTGTGGGTTTAGTAACACTTTAACCACTTCCCGACCGCCGTATGCAAAATGACGGCCGGGAAGTGGCTTAGTTATCCTGACTGGGCGTCATATGACGTCCTCAGGATAACAAGCCGCCGCGCGCCCTGGGGGGCGCGCATCGTGGCGATCGGTGGTGTGGGAGGTCAGTCTGACCCCCCACAATACCGATCTCGGTAAAGTGCTTCCATCCAAAGCACTTTACCATGTGATCAGCCGTGACCAATCATGGCTGGTCACAGTGTAACACAGGAAAGCCGTTTATCTGCAGACCTGAGGAGTGGAGAGCCGATCGGCTGCTCTCCTGACAGGGAGGGTTTGTGCTGATGATTTATCAGCACAGGCCTCCCTCGGATCGCCACCCTAGACCATCAGGGAGCCTGCCCAGGGACCACCAGGGATGTGCCCACCCAGGACCACCAGGGAGCCAACCAGGGACCACCAGGGAGCCGATCTGGACCACCAGGGAGACCCCCCTAGATCACCAGGTAATGTGGATGGCACTCAGTGCCACCCTCAGATGCCACCCTAGACCACCAGGGAATGAGCCCCTATCAGTATATATGCCCACCAGTGCCCACCAGTGCCCCTATCAATGCATACCAGTGCCACATATCAGTGCCCACCATTGCCACCTACCAGTGTCCACCTATCAGTGCCCATCAGTGCCACCTATCAGTGCCCAGTGCCGCCTATGAGTGCCAATCAGTGCTGTCTATGAGTGCCCATCAGTGCCGCTTAGCAGTGTCCGTCAGTGCTGCATATCAGTGCCCGTCAGTGCTGTATATCAGTGCCACCTATCAGTACCCGTCAGTGCTGCTTATCAGTGCCGCCTAACAGTGCTCATCATTGCTGCATATAAGTGCCTCATCATCAGTTCCACCTCATCAGTGCCGCCTCATGAGTGCCAATCAGTACTGCCACATCAGTGCCCGTCAGTGTAGCCTCATTAGTGCCCACCAGTGATGGAGAAAATTTACTTTTTTTACAAAGTTTTGTGACAAAAATAGAGAATTTTTTTTTTTCAAAATTTTCTGTCTTTTTTTATTTGTAGCGCAAAAAATAAAAACCGCAGGGGTGATCAAATACCACTAAAAGAAAGCTCTATTTGTGGGAACAAAATGATAAAAAATCTGTTTGGGTACAGCGTCGCACGACCGCGCAATTGTCATTCAAAGCGCAACAGCACTGCAAACTGAAAATTGGTCTGGTAGTAAAGTGTTCTAAGTGCATAGTATTGAAGTGGTTAAATAAAGAAAACATATACAAACACATTTTAGTGCATTGTAAATATAAATCTGATACAATGGCAATGCTGTTTTTTTGGTTTATTCATTTTTTCTGCACTCGGTTTACTGTGCCTTCCCATCCCCTGTAATTTCTTCAGCAATTTTGGATGTTATTAGCTTGGCCAGTTGATAAAATAATCTCCAAATTCAGAACTTACCTGCTGGTACTGGAGTACAGTTCTGAAATCAATATCATCCTCTGTAGTTTGGAATATGTGACTGTTGGTAAGCAGCATGTACAATTCCATCCTGTATAAAACAAAAATAGAAATATTAATTAGACTGAAATCACTCATACATGAAACGGATCACAATGGTTGCTGCATCTTTTTGATCCTGTGCATTTCCGCTAGTCTCTGCGTCTTTGTTCTCTATGACATTCATGCACTCAGTATCATAGCTTAGCCCAAATTGAAAATGTATGATGTCATCAACAAGCCCAGATTTGTGGCAGCATAGGCTGTGAGCAGAGGCATAACAAGAACCTTCAGGGCCCCGGTGCAAGAAATTATGAAGGGCCCCCCTGACCTCTGACCAGGGCCCTTCCTTCTTCCCAGTGATCCTGGGGCCCTTTACACCCATCGAGGGTCCCTTCATTAGGGTCCCACTGAACGAATAGTTGTGTATCGAGCCTCCCATTCATTCAGAAATGGAAGTATAGTAAAAACAGTTTACTATGCTTCAGTTATCAGTGAACCAATTGGCACCAATCACTGACTCTGTCCATTCTGAAAAGGAAATAACCGGTAAATTACAAATTTACCGACTCATTTCCATCTCTCCATCATGACACATCTTCTTCCAGTCCCCCCGGGAAGTATTAAAGAACGTGGCCCCGGGACTTCCAAGAACAATACGGAGAC
>BLSH010424671.1:295981-307082 GCA_018402905.1 Glandirana rugosa
AGCAGCTGGCAGGGGAGAGGAGGGGGGAAGACAGCAGCTCTGTGGGGGGGACAGCCCTGGGAACAGCAGAATACAAGTAAACTGGATAGGAGGGGCGGCGGGGGCAGCATACAGAGGACCCAATCTCCTGCATTAGGAGGAAATTGGTTCCTCTAAATGCCGCCCCCGCCATCCCTCCTATCCAGGTGTACAAGGGAGGCACACGGGCCCCCTGGAGCACGGGGCCTGGTTGCAATTGCAACCCCTGTAGTTACGCCCCTGGCTGTGAGCTAAACAGAAAAGCTTCATGTGGCGGTATGCTGCTTCTGGGTTCATTCCACAATGTTACATTATAAATGGATACATTTGGTAGTATACTGTAGTCTCCATACTACAATAAATCTCACCAAAAATTCTGTATTAGGTTTACATGATACAATGCTCACTTACTATCCTCCACACAGCTCAAAATGTGTGTCACTGACCCTGAAAGTGCTGTTAGTGCTCCTTTTATTGTACAGGTAGGGAATGCCTTCAGTGGAGTGGAGTTATTTCAGTGTTACGTGGTCTAAAATGGGTTTGCTGGGGGTCTGGTGAGGGCAGTAGTTTGCACAGACCAGGGATTTGAGGTTAAGGAGCATGGACATGGCCTGCAAGGAAGTTTCTTTCATTTTTCGAAAATTCTGCCACTGTTTTAGAACAGCAACAGAAAGCTGACCTGAGCTTTTTTCTGGATTCAAACTGGTTTTTAGAGCTGTTACTGTACCTTTCCATAGAGAATGCATGATTGATGGGGTAGGGAAGAAAAACAGACACAATTATTTTTTATATGGATCAAACTCAAAATTCCATATAGAATTACATATTACAAAGCTACTCCTACATTAATAATTCCTTTTTTTATATATTCTATACAACTATGTCCATTTATCATGATCATTGTGGATTAGGAAACAATTATAGCCCAATTAGTAAATGTTCACTGTGGCTATACAGTACATTTGTTATGCAACTTAAGCCCACTTTTCATATTATACTCAGTTTTCCCTGGTGGCTGTGCAATACTAAAATTAACATATGTGCAACACTGATATATTATTGTTGTATATTTCAGCCATGGTTAGTTTTTTTGCTAAACAGCAGAAGTTGACAAAACCCTTAACAAGTGAAAACATTCATTCATCTTAGGTCAGGGACTTTGTAGTGAGAGTAGGCAGTGTAGTTGCCTAGGTAGGCACTAAAAGTCGAAGAGTAGTGAATGGGATGTACCATTGATAGTGATAAAATGCTAGTCATATCCCTGGCAATATGGGGCACATTGGGTAGAGGATGCTGTATAAGTAGTCTGGCAGGAGTCCATCTGGGGAGTTGGTCAAGGAAAGCAATGAAAGGACCAAGGCATGCAAAGATATCATCATTAAGGATCTAGTTCCTGGGAGTTTCCCCTTAGGTGGAAGTAAGGAAGGAGCAGTGCAGGACTTATTATTCTAATTTTTATTATTATACAGGATTTATATAGTGCCAACAGTTTGAGCAGCACTTTACAATGTAGAGGGTGATAGTACAATTACAAGTTCAATAGAGAAGGGACAGGAGGGTCCTGCTCATGGAGCTTACAATACAAATGGAGGAGGGGTGATAAAAAAGGTAATAGCTGCAGGGGGTGATCTGATGGAGGTGGCTCGGGTACAGTTCTTAAGTGGAGGTGGGATAGGCTTTCCTGAGTAAGTGAGTTTTCAGGGATCACCTAAAGGTGGACAGTGTAGGGGCTGAGCGGACATACTGGGGCAGGGAATTCCAGAGGATTTGAGAGGCTCTGGAAAAGTACTGGAGGCGAGCAAGGGAGGAGGTAACAATGGAGCTAGCGAGCAGGAGTCTTGGGAGGAGCGGAGAGGATAATTTGGCGCGATATCTGCAGATGAGGTTGGTGATGTAGCTGGGGGGGCGGAGTAATGTTGTAGATGGCATTGTATGTTGTGGTTAGTATTTTGAATTTTATATGGTATGGTAGTGGAAGGCATTGGCAGAGAGGAGCAGCAGTCACGGATCAATTAGTAAGGGTTATGGGACTATTCACATCCCTTGGGGATAGGATGTAGCATAAACCCCTGTATGGGCTGCTACCTGACTCAGCTCTCATGTCTGCTTTTATCTGTGTGCAACATCATTATCATGGAGATTTTTAAAAGGATAGTAAATATGTAAAACAACTACATTTCAGTGAAATAGTTAAAAGGCTGTCATTTTGTGGACTTTTTGTTCTCCAATATTGTTCTCCAATCTTAAGATAAGAACATCTTCTGGAAATGAAACTTCTGCTGGGTAAGGCTGCTATGGTGGTCCATTGCCATAAGGCATGAGGAAGGTATGGAATGGGCTACTAGTGTTGCTAGTTAGGTCAGAATGGGGGCCTCCAAAGGTTGCCTCTGTAATGGTGCTTAGAGGAGGATCCAGTGCCCAAAGCACCTCAGTCAGTCTATGGGGCCAAACTATGCCAGGCAGGAATGGATTAAAGCAGGGGTATACAATCTCGACACTTCAGCTGTGGTGAAACTACAAGTTCCATGAGACATTGCAAGACCCTGACAATCACAGACATGACTTCTAGAGGCAGAAGCCTGATGGGATATGTAGTTTCACCACAGCTGGAGTGTCAAGGTTGCCTACCCCTGGATTAAAGTGTACAGCTATTCCCTCACCACATGGCTGTACATGTAGGGGACATGCAGCCCAGTACATGGCTAGGCTGCAACACATCACTACACAACACAGCTAATTGGGTAGTAGGCACATTTTCTAGGGTCCTAAGTTACCCAGGGCACCAGGATGGGAAATATGGTGGTAAGCTAAATATAGATAGGACCAACAATTGGGGAATTTGTAAACAGTTGAAGGATATCCAACCCCAAGAAGAAAAAAATAAATATATTGCAGCTTGCAGGTCCTTAGATGTGGTGGCTGCATTATATTTCTCTTTTAGATTAGGCACATTTTCAGCAAGTTGTTCTTACCCAAAATGTTCTGCTCTTGTCGCTACCTGTGACCTGAGCTGAAGGCACAAACAATGTTATCTTACTTTCATGTGATCTTCTGTAAACTATCTATTCCCTCCCTCCCATGTAAGGGAGATAGAGGAAGAATTGATTGTAGTCCAAATCAGGTGGTCAGTCTGGGTGACAACTATGGCTCCCCCAATAGATACAGTGGAGTGAGTAAAAGTAGCTACCCAGAGACTGTATTGCTAGGTACACACGGGAATTTTATTTTCGTTCAACCCAGCCGGCTGAATGACAAAAAGCTGACAAGTCATCGCTCTAACTAAGTGATGTTAGTGCGGCGATCTTCCCCGCTGTGCTATTATGTTCTGACAGGGGGACTGACCCCCTCCCCACCTTCCCCGCCAGAACACACTCATCAGCACTCACAGTCATCAGCTGCCAGCGCGGATTGGATGCTGGTTTTCCAGCATGCTCATTTGACAGAATCCAGTTGTTAGACTGACATCAGTCGGACAGGCTGTTGTGCATAGTGGCCAAATGTCAGCAGGTTTCTGTTGAACCAGCCTATACCAGCCAATATTCTGCCCATGTGTACCAGCCTTAAGTGTATTATTCACAGGATTTCCAGGTGTAAATATAGGAAAAATATGAAAGCTGCAATATATTAAAATTTGCTTTTCGGACTAGTTACGCCTGTTCAGTAACAGGGCTTTTATGCACTACATGTTCTTAGCACTGCACTAATGTGGCATATCTACAGGACATACTTACCTAGGTTACTAGCCCCAGTTAGTGTCAACATTGTAAATATGTTATACTGTAAACACTGATAATGAAAAATTAACATAGGCCTTTAATCATAATAAAACCTTAACTGGAAAATAAAAGTTAAAGAATATATGTGTGTAACTGATTGGTGGCTGGAGGGATACAGAATACAATTTATATGATAATAAAAAATAGTTATGCTGATTTATGTAGATTAAAACATCACAATCTACAGCAGGGCAGGACTGCCCAAGCTGACCAATCAGATTCCTCTTTTTTTTTCCATTATAATCATCCCCCTAGGCAGCAAGTTTACCCTTTAAAGAAACCACTTGAGCCATATATTGCACTGAGCTTTGTAGGAATCAACACCTTAAAGCAGGGGGTCTCAAACTCATGGCCCTCCAGCTGTTGCGAAACTGCAAGTCCCATGAGGCATTGCAAGGCTGATAGTTACAAGCATGACTCCCACAGGCAGGTATGATGGGACTTGTAGTTGCACAACAGCTGGAGGGCCGCCAGTTTGAAACCCCTGCCTTAAAGGATCTGTACTTTCATACCAATAAAAGGCAAGGATGTCACATTGTGGATTTTCTGGGTTGTAGGGCATACAGCACTGTAACACAGGGCTCAGGGTGCAATTTAAAAGAATCATTGGAAGAGGGGGCATAGTTCAATGCTTCTTGCTTGTAACTTATATTCTGCCATCATTTGCTGAGCAGCATTTAGTGTGGAAATGGCTGCCTTAGATATTCCCCTAAGGCAGCTGATACTATCTATATATACTGATACTATCTATACAGTATGTGCTATATTTTGAGAAGACCTGCCAAACCATTTTATAATACTAAGTAATATATATAATGTGAATTTGCTCCAAGTCAAAATGTCAATATTTTAGCTGGACACTGATCGACTTTTGTTTCTTCAAAGTACATCATACTTCAAATAAAGCAACTCATTTAAATAAAAAAAAATGCAGCCAAGACCTTTCACATCCATGTATCTTAATGAGATGCAAAGAACATATTTACATAATTCCAAACCAAGATCTAAGATGTCTCTCATTCTAGGAGAAGGCATTCAACTTTCATTATTACATACGGTGAAATTTCTATTACACTAAGCTGGGATCATCATTCTTTAGTCACATAGTTAAGCTTAGAGTATCACTTCTATAAAGAAGTTTATAGGTTGACAGGCATATATTTCAAGCCTTCGCAATATCTCAAAAATGCAAGAACAGCTTGTAAACTGGAGGTTTATGATATGTGACATGCTTTATTGGGAGACAGGAGCAAAAAAAGTGAAAGTTTGTATTCTATGGACCACAAACTTTTTACCAGTATTGCTAAAAGCATTATAAAGATGTTCCCTTTTCTGATTTGGAAATAGTTTAAAACAGCAGTTACTTGCTTCAGCAGTTTTGTTGCTTGGTAATGAAGTGCACTGCTCTAAGCAACTTCCATCGAGAATTACCCAAAGTGTTTTCGGAAACGCAAGCACATTTTGGCTACTCATAAAAGCATATGCAAACATAAAAAGGAAACTGAATATTTATGATAGAAATATAAGAATGTCACACTATGCCGCTGTAAAACAGATCAGTTACATTTGGGTCAATGTCAAGGAGTATCTCTTTATAACATTGACAATGTCATATGTAAATATCACATCATCTAAATCCTGCTTGGCACATCATTAGCTGTAATATAGCATATGAAATATTCCTGGCATGTCATTATGACACAGCAGAGTGTCGGGTCACCGGCTAGGATTTAGTTCATGTCGGTGACATTTTGCTTTCTCTGTTTTTCTCTAGAAAAGATGAAAAGGATTTTTGCTTATAAAAACCCAATTACCTTCCTGACTTTGAAACAAGTTCACTGCACTAGCACTTCCAAAAAATGCACATAATTGCATAATTACTATTCCTGTGCCCATCTATCATACAACAAAGTAATTAACCAACACATGCATAGATGTATATTCTAGGGCATTAACTAGGGAAGTTGAATATTTTTACTTTTCAAAAACATATTCTTTAATCATGAGTATAAAGCCTTATCCTGTTATGATGGGAATCAGGAATATATACAGGTTTGAAAAATAAATGCATACTGATTATACACAGGGAAACTCTACAGAATGTTTATGTGACTTTGTTGTACCTGTCACTTACTCTGTGCATTTGAAAATGCCAGATCCTGGGTGCTATGCTAATCAAAAGTGTTCAAAAGGGCTGATAGAGCTTATGTATAAACTGTATGTATGCTTATCTACACCAAGGGGTTGATTTATTAAAACTGGAGAGTGCAAATTATGGAGCAGCTCTCCATAGAAACCAAGCAGTTACTCTGTGGGTTAAAAAAGAGGAGACAAGCAGCGCCACTCTAAGTGCAGTATTTATTAAAGGAACATGTTTTAATGAAATTACACAAACATAGTGGAGGAGAATAAAAGCTTGTAAATAAGTCCACGTAGTCTGCCGAGGTCCGGATGAGAGGCTGTCATCTGTGGTGTTCCTCAGACCCCAAGAGGCCTGAGGAAGGAGCAAGCGCCTTTGACCACGCCCACCACTGCCTTCCATTCCCTTGCTGGAGATCACACTTGCTGATCTCCCGCTCACTACCCGGAGCTCCAGAATCCACTGGCGCAGCCGGCAACGTGGAATGCCACAGATGATGGCCTCTCACCTGGACCACGGCAGACTACATGGACTTATTTACAAGCTTTTATTCTCCTGCACTATGTGAGTGTAATTTCATTAAAACATGTTCCTGTATTAAATACTGCACTTAGAGTGGCGCCGCTTGTCTCCTCTTTTCTAACCCACAGAATAACTGCTTCTGACTCTGACAGCTGGCTGCCTATTCACCACAGTGCTTGGTATCAGTGCATATGGATTACATACCCTGAACTTTTAACTATATTCCTATGCATCCATCGATCAATCAGCTTCCTTTTTTTTTTTGTCAAAACTTAGTTGAACAAACTAAAGTTAGAAGCTAATCGCTACTATGCATAACTGCGCCAGATTTTGCACTCTCCAGTTTTAGAAAATCAACCCTCAAGTCTTCATTTTGGGACCATTAACATGTTTATTTAAAAAATAGGAGCATATTTAAAAATCAGAGAATGTGACATTCAAACCTTCACTGGAGGCGAGTATATTACTGTACTATAAAACACATGCACCAGGAAGCAAGCATAGCAAAACTGAAAGGTAGAACCGCACTCCATAAAAGTCAAGCTGTTGGATCTAATCAGTATAGCTGGCTCCAAACACATTCCCGCCACTTTGGCCACACTTCACTGATGCATTTCCCTTTCACCCCAATTGGGCTTATTCATAGAGGCAGCTACCTCTATGAAAAAGCCCAATAGGGATGAAATGTGTCAGATGGGTGTGGCATAGTGTGGGGACTGTGTTTGGAGCCAGCTATACCAATAAACTCAACAGCTTTATTTTTATGGAGTGCAGTTCTTCTTTTTCAGTTTTCTATGCTTGCTGAGCTGGATGAACTCGTATAGACCAGCAACTGGTGCAGTGGATAAGCAAGTGTGGGGCTTGGGGTGGTGCAGTTTTTCTTTCCTGAACCATTTCATGCACCAGGAGGATCTGTGTGCAGTGAATGTTTGGTGATTGACACATTTACTGCTTTATAGATATACACTAGGGATGGGCCGAACACCCCCCGGTTTGGTTCACACCAGAACACCGCAAACAGGCAATAAGTTTGTGCGAACATGCGAACCCTATTAAAATCAATGGGACACGACCACGAAACATCAAAATTGCTAATTTTAAAGGCGTATATGCAAGTTATTGCCATAAAAAGTGTATGGGGACCCGGGTGCTGCCCTAGGGGACATGTATCAATGCAAAAAAAAGGTTTTAAAACAATTGTTTTTTCAGGAGCAGTGATTTTAATAATGCTTAAAGTGAAAAAATAAAAATGAAATATTCCTTTAAATATTATGCCTGGCGGGTCCCCTTAGTCTGCCTGTAAAGTGGCGCATCTGTGTGATGTTTAGAACAGTGCCGCAGCAAAATGACATTTTTAAAGAAAAAAGTAATGTAAACTTGCTTGTGGCTGTAATGTATTGCTGGCTCCGACAATATACAGCAAAAATCACTTAAAAATGTGCATGGGGGCCCCCCCAAAATCCAAACCAGGCCCTTGAGATTTGGTATGGATTTTAAGGAGAACCCTGCGCCAAAATTTAAAAAAAAATTGCGTGCAGGTTCCCCCAAAATCCAAACCAGGCCCTTCAGGTCTGGAATAAATTTTAAGGGGGGAGCCCACGCCAATATTTTTTAAAAATGGCGTGGGGGTCCCCCCAAAATCCATACCAGACCCTTATCCAAGCATGCAACCTGGCAGGTCAGGATAGGGAGGGGACGAGCGAGCGCCCCCCTCCTGAACCACACCAGGCCACATGCTCTCAACATGGGGAGGGAGCTTTTTGGTCCCCCTCAAAGCACCTTGTCCCCATGTAGATGGGGACAAGGGCCTCTTCCCGACAACCCTGGCTGGTGGTTGTCGGGGTCTGCAGGTGGGGGACTTATCAGAATCTGGAAGCCCCCTTTAACAAGGGGGCCCCCAGATCCCGAGCCGTCTTATGTGAATGAGTATGAGGTACATTGTACCCCTACCCATTCACCAAAAAATGTGTGTAGTGTTACAAAAAACAGTAGGCAGCATTTGACAAGTCCTTTATTAAAAATGTCTTCTTCTTCCCCCCACTTCATCTTTCTTCCTCTGGTCTTTCTCCATCTTCTGGTCTTCTCCTTCTTTTGGTCTACCTCTGCTTCTTCCTTCCTCTCATCGTCTTCTTCTTCTCCTTCCTCCGCCGCCACTCCTGCTGCCGACCAGAGGCGACTCCCAGAATGGGCGGTCTTGAGTTTGACAGTTATTTTATAGGTAAGGGCGGGGCCACCCAGTGATGTAAATGGGTGACCCCACCTTCTGTGACATCAGAAGGGGGTGGGGTCACTCGGTTACGTCACTGGGTGGCACCCGCCCTTGCCTATAAAATAACTGTCAAACTGAAGACAGCCTACTCTGGGAGTCGCCTCTGGTCGGCAGCAGGAGCAGCAGCGGAGGAAGAAGAAGACAATGAGAGGAAGGAAGAAGCAGATGAAGACCGAAAGACGAAGAAGACCAGAAAAAGAAGCGGGGAAGGAGAAGATGGAGGAAGACTGGAGGAAGAAAGAAGAAGAAGCGGGGGAAGAAGATAACATTTTTAATAAAGGACTTGCAAAAACTGCCTACTGTTTCCTTCATTCCCTCAGTGCAGGCTTTTGAGAGGACTAGAGGTATAATAGGGGTTGAGGTCACAAATGAGGAGCAAGGAGAAGTCCGACTTGTTTATGATGTGGGTCTTTGAGGTGCTGTTGCCAATGGACTGCATGGTAGGTCGTCATATGTCTTGTCAAGCATGTGGTGCCCAAGTGGCTGCTGTTTTGCCCACGCTTGATCCGCTTCAGATATAGATTGCAAACAGCAACAGTGCAATCTACTGCACAAGTGTTGAAAAAAGCCCACACCAATGAACTTTTGGAAGTCAGCGGGGAGTCAGCAGTGCCCTGCACCTGTGGAGCTCTGTGGTGTGATGCAATAGGGTGGCTGCCCTTAAGCTGGCCCTTGGAGGACATCCTGCCTCATTGGAATTGTGCCTCCTCCTCCTCACTTTCCCTGCTCTCTTCTCTCAGGAACCCAAGTACAGTTAGTGTGCTCATCATCCCCTCCCTCCTCATCACTGGAGCAAACTTGGCAGTATGCTGCAGCTGGGGGAACATGACTGCTAGTTTCTTGTCCTTCTGTGGCACCCCCTCTCTCTAGGCTCATATTACTCCCTTCCTCAACCTGGGAACCAACACCGGAGCCTTCAAATTGCTGCGCATCCTCCATCAGCATGTAACCGACACTATGGTCAAATAATTCTGGTGACTCCTCCATGCATGATGGTGGGGCTACGGAAGGAGTAACTGTGGACAAAGATCTGGTGGAATAGGCCGCTTTGGCAGTTGCTTTGGAAGGCAAACTAGTATGAGCCTGGGTGACAGAGGATAAGGGCAGCTTAGGTATCCACTCCACCAACTCTTCTGCATTGCATGTTGTGGTTAAATAACATGGTCAACAGCAGAAAAAAAGGACAAGCGTGACCCGCCTGCAGAGGATGCACCATGTCCGCCACCACCACTTTTCACTGTAGACACAGAGGCTGCTTGCCCCCTTTTAGTGGCCTGGGAGCATCTGCCTCTCCTTGGTGGCCTTCTGGACATGATGGGGATTTTTTTTTTAATGCAGCACTACACTGTATTATATAGTGCACACTGCTGAATGCACTGTATATATAGTTTACACTGATTGCAATATATATATATATATATATATATATATATATATATTAGACTATATATATATATGACACTGCCTGAAGTGTACTATATACTGTACACCCCCGAATGCACTGTATATATAGTCTACACTCAATGCACTGTGTGTGTGTGTATATATATATATATATATATATATACAGTGCCTTGCTAAAGTATTCGGCCCCCTTTGAACTTTGCGACCTTTTGCCACATTTCAGGCTTCAAACATAAAGATATAAAACTGTAATTTTTTGTGAAGAATCAACAACAAGTGGGACACAATCATGAAGTGGAACGAAATTTATTGGATTTTTCAAACTTTTTTAACAAATAAAAAACTGAAAAATTGGGCGTGCAAAATTATTCAGCCCCTTAAGTTAATACTTTGTAGCGCCACCTTTTGCTGCGATTTCCGCTGTAAGTCGCTTGGGGAAGTCTCTATCAGTTTTGCACATCGAGAGACTGAAATTTTTGCCCATTCCTCCTTGCAAAACAGCTCGAGCTCAGTGAGGTTGGATGGAGAGATTAGGTTAGCTCTTAGACACCTTTCTTGACTTTTGACGACAAGTGTTTGCGAGAGGTAGGTTGGAGTGACTCGAGCTCGACAAAACGTTCCTCCTTACCCGTTTTTAAAGTCAGAGAGCTACACGTTTTGACTATCTCTGAAGGGGTTCGCTGAATGTCGCCTTTAGCGTCGTTTTCCACCGCGATGTTTCATAATTGAATTCCCCGACTTATTAAAACGTGCGGGTTAAAAAGTCAAAAAATAAACAATTTTTTCAAACTTTTTAGGTTATTTAAAGCAAGGTGAAGTACTAACACAGGGTGAACAACAACTAAGAAGTGTTTTTTAATGTCAAAATATAGAAATACAAACTTCGGACTTTACACCGTTTTCCAGCGTTTCAAGTTTCCCCCGGCTTATGAAATCGTTCCGTGACATATATATATATATATATATATATAT
>BLSH010424671.1:307343-321506 GCA_018402905.1 Glandirana rugosa
TTAGTCTTCTCCTTGTAAGAGCTGAAAGTTTAGAGGGACGGCCAGGTCTTGGTAGATTTGCAGTGGTCTGATACTCCTTCCATTTCAATATTATCGCTTGCACAGTGCTCCTTGGGATGTTTAAAGCTTGGGAAATCTTTTTGTATCCAAATCCAGCTTTAAACTTCTTCGCAACAGTATCTCGGACCTGCCTGGTGTGTTCCTTGTTCTTCATGATGCTCTCTGCGCTTTAAACGGACCTCTGAGACTATCACAGTGCAGGTGCATTTATACGGAGACTTGATTACACACAGGTGGATTCTATTTATCATCGTTAGTCATTGAGGTCAACATTGGATCATTCAGAGATCCTCACTGAACTTCTGGAGAGAGTTTGCTGCACTGAAAGTAAAGGGGCTGAATAATTTTGCACGCCCAATTTTTCAGTTTTATTATTTGTTAAAAAAGTTTGAAATATCCAATAAGTTTCGTTCCACTTCATGATTGTGTCCCACTTGTTGTTGATTCTTCACAAAAAAATACAGTTTTATATCTTTATGTTTGAAGCCTGAAATGTGGCAAAAGGTCGCAAAGTTCAAAAGGGGCCGAATACTTTCGCAAGGCACTGTATATATATATATATATATATATAAATATGTAACAGTATCTAACAAAAGTGAGTACACCCCTCACATTTTTGTAAATATTTTATTATATCTTTTCATGTGAAAACTCTGAAGAAATGACACTTTGCTACAATGTAAAGTAGTGAGTGTGCAGCTTGCATAACAGTGTAAATTTGCTGTCCCCTCAAAATAGCTCAACATACAGCCATTAATGTTTAAACCGCTGGCAACAAAAGTGAGTAAACCTACTACTTTACATTGTAGCAAAGTGTAATTTCTTCAGTGTTGTCACATGAAAAGATATAATAAAATATTTACAAAAATGTGAGGGGTGTACTCACTTTTGTGAGATACTGTATACATATATATAAATTACTGTATATATATATATATATATTTTTTTTTTTTTTTTACACTGCCTGCACTGACTGTATATGGGCTACACTAGATCTATATAACTATACTGCCTGCACTGACTGTATATAGGCTAGCTACACTGTATCTATATACTACACTGCCTACACGCCACTAACTAACCTAGCTAAACTAGCTGCTAGCTTCACTTTCACACACTACATATGGCTGCTGTTCAAGCCACCTTGTATAGTGTGGGGCGTGGACTGAGACCCCTGAACCATGATTGGCCAAAGGCACCCTGCCTTTGGCCAACCATGGCTCTCACAGCAGAGCACACTGTGATTGGCCAAAGTATGCAGGTCATGTGCATACTTTGGCCAATCAGCCGGTGTCATTCCCCGCGGTTTTAGTAATAATGTTTTAGCGAGTGTGAATGGGCGAAAGCCCGATGTTCGAGTCGAACTTACGTTCAACTCGAACATAGGGCCCATCTCTAATATACACTTTGTGTGCAAATGAGACAAAGCTATAGTGTAAGTTAATTTGTAAACTATAAATCCAGTTTACAGGCTGCCCTAAACACACCCGGCGATTGTGAAATCGATGCTAAAAAATATAGCCCCAAAATCTAGAGGGACTGACCCTCTTTTGAGACCAAATTCCTCTGCCCCTTATTTATCTACAGTTTTCCCTCTTTTTGGTCTGATGTATAAATCTCTACACAAAATATACTATCTTTCTACCAAGTGTTATGCTGTACTACATTTTTGACCAAGTCTCTATGTTACTGCATTTGTTACTGAAAAGATATAATAAGGGAAAAATAGGCCATAACAACAATTGTGTGGTTTGGCCAATCATTTTCTGCAGATTTGATCTCTATGGTCTGTGTATTTGAAACTGTGGCATGTCCCTACATGCTGTGTTGGGGGGTATGTAAATAAGGCATAGCGCGGATGAATAAAATGTTCTGTATTTGGGGGCTAAAATACAGAGGCAATCCATGCATTGTATTAAACAGGACAACACACATTATACTACTTTCAAGTAATGATGACATAATCACAGTGAGTAATTTATCTTAAGGAAGCTTTTATTTCTTAGGTTGGTGGTGGTTGGAACATAGGGTTATTTGAGAGAGGAGGGAAAGCTGGAGAGAGAGAGAGATAGCAAATGAGAATGATATAGGGGGAAATAAAAATAAAAATAGAATAGGTGGGCAGATAGCAAGTGATTGTAAACCCTCACCTTGTAAAATAACCCATTCAGTTTAAATAGAAATGAAAGGGAAAACATTTGGGTACAGATATAAAAAAAAAAAATACAAATATTGTTTTCCATTTTATAAGTGATCACATTCCATCTGTTCTCAGCTGCATAAGAGCTGGGGGAGGAGAAACGGCAGTACACTGATCTTCCCAATGAACCGCGGGGGGGGGCAGTTGGTTGGACAGGGATGGGGTCAGGACAAGTCTGATCATTGGAGGAAAGCAGTCTGAGTTCCAAGCATAGCTAGAGAACTGACCATAGTGTGTTCTCCTGCTTAGTTTGATCCTAAAGCACCACCTGCTGGTCCAGAACAGAATACAACCATTTAGAAATATTTTTTTACTAGTCCTTCCTACTATGAAGAAATCAAGAAAGAAAATGCATACAAAACAACTATGCTTTGTTGCTTCGTGATTTATTGACCTGGAACATGTTGGAGGGCAGTTCCAAATTTAAATACTTCACTGGCTGCCTGCTTGTTTCAGGTCAGTGATCCACAATAGTGTGGTTAGGATCAGCATGGATGTCCTGCAGCCTGCAATTTTACATATCAAATCAGCAATAACAACTCCTATGTTTCAGTGCTCAGGGTTCACATTGATATTTGGTAATTACCTAATTTTATTTTATATATGTTATTACAAGCTCTTTTATATAACATCTCATAATTTAGGCTTAAGGGTCCTTAAATGCTATCCCTTGTAACACACAGCTGTGCCAATAACAACTGTACATGATGACTTCACCAGTGACTACGGTTGGCATAATATAATGATAAGTCAGAATTTGGGGCATTTAGTGCTGCACCTGCACTGTGCTCGTGTTTTACCTGCATACATAGCAGTTTAAGTTAGGTTTATAATAAATGGCTGAGATGCTAGAGCTCTGGACCACCTAGCTGGAGCAGTGTACGTTTATTGAAAGCAAGCCTTAATATGCTCCACGCCTCTTCTGAAATTGAAGCATATTTGAAATGGAGTTATTAAAGCTTCATTCATGATTGTTAGCTTAGCAGGAAATCACACTGTGTGGGCACATATTTTAATCAAAGTTCTATTTCACTCCCTAAACGACTACCTTGTGGTTTTCTATTGCAAAAATCATCTGTATGCTGTATTAAAATGCATGGAACCAAAATGGTAATGTAACAGAAAAAATAGGTTACTTTGCAAAATGAAAAATATGATTTTTATCTCATTTGACAACACATAGAGGAGAAATTAATAAGACTGGAGCAGATGTGCAGAGCAACATATTAGCTTCTAACTTCAGTTTGTTGAAAACGAAAGCTAGAAACTGATTGGTTGCCAAGTACAGCTGTTCCAGTGTTGCCAGGCAGGTTGGGTTGTTGTGCCTGCAGGGGTAGCAGCTGTGTGGTTGTTAGTCATGTCCTCCATGCAGTTGGTGGTATATTTTTTGGGGGTGCAGCAAACAGTGCACCCACAGCTACCCTCGCCACCCTGGTCTGTCAGGTCACCCGCACCCCCCCAGTCAGTCGCCAGCCCTGCACTTTCCCCATCTAGGTCGAGGGCAGCTCTTCCTCTGGGCAGCAGCTTCCCCTGCGTCTCCTCCTCCTCGGCATCATGGCGGCTTCCGCCATGCGTCTCTTCCCTCCTCCTCCTAGGCAGCCAATAGGATTGCTTCTCCTCTTGGCCAATTGGGTGATGGGTCTCAGGATCCATTTCCTGATTGGCCGGGAGAATAATGAGGAAGACAATAGCGAATATTAATTCACTATTGTCACACAACTATGTGGGCTCAGGGCGCAGTGCTCTGCACCCCGAGCCCACCCTTTGCTGAAGCCAATTAGAGCCTCAGGCTCTAATCACGTGCTTCTAGAGTAAAAAAAAACCCCATTGGAATCCATGCGTCCGGCGCCCTGCATGTAGATTAAGAGCCGTGCACATGGACTAGGGGGCAGCACCCCAGCGCCCCTTATGGGTGGGCCGCCACTGCCTCCATGTTCCCCAATAACTCATTGGGCGCCAAGTACTGGGTCACATGTGAGGCCTACCCCATGTGGGTTCTTCTGGGCTATGTTAGGCACTTTGTTACAGTGTCACTTTGGTACACACTCAGGGTACCTTTACTTTGTGTTATTTTTCTCGATACCTTGGGAGAAGGCTGAGGCAGCCATGAGGGAAATACTCAACCTCAAAGCTGGTCTCTACAGTTAGAGATGAACGTATACCATATACACTGCACTGTAACTATTCTCTAGTTAACTCTAGGTTCCCTATGTCAATGTACACCTTCTTTGTAACCTGTATTTTGGAGGGACACGCAGAGCCAATGTCCACATCCACCTGTCCAGCACTTTCCACTACTACTTCCAAGTAGCAGAGTGGGCCCTGCCGTGCACTCTGTGCGGGCTCTACACGTGCACTTGGCTTAACTCTTAAACTTCCGTACAGGATGGGAAACCTCCGCGGTGCAATCTGCTTCTGTTGCTATGGGAGCCAGATTGCTGCTAGAGGTTGTACCACCTATAACAGGTACACGCTATCATCAGGCTGCCTGTTACACTTCTGTTACTCTTGGCAAATACTTATATCTTCTCATTACTTCCGGTCCATTCTGATGTCTTCATACCCCAGTGGGTTAAAGACCCACTCAATGAAGTATGTGTGTGCCAGATACTTAGGATACACCTCTTAAATCACTGCAGACCAGGCATGGGCGTTTCAGTATTTTACTCTACAGTGATAGCAAGGGTTCCTCATAAATTGTAGTAGGAGGGGATGTTACAGGACAGTTGTTCTAGGTGGCAGGAGGTACAAATAAGTCCCAGGCTCCCAGAACCTTGTTGATCACACTACCCAAGAAAGAGTTAAGGGAAACCTGTTCCAATAAAATAATGAAGCAGCTATCTGTCATAATAATACTTGAAGATAGCTATCCGTCATAATGCTTGAAGAAGAAACCTCCAAAAGCTTGTAATTCTTTCAACCGCCACTATGGCAGCGACAGATTCTAAAAGAATTACCACCATTTTTAAGACTAGGAAACTGGTGGTAATTAAGACCAGCTCTGACCTGGCATACAGAGGTAGCCAGTACTCAGCATGGGGCATGTCTGCGCTGGGAAGCTGTAATGAATTTGACCCTGCACAGTGCTCTATCCCTGGCCCCATTAAACTGTTGGCTTGGAGATTGCCTGTCTAAAAGCTAAATGTAAACAAAGGGGTTGGGGATACAGGTGAAGTCACTAGCCAAATATGGCAATGCTCATGTTTGGGAAATGACTCGTCACTGGGTGGGTGGACCTCAGTGCCCGGCATCAACAGATTCATGTGTCTGTGTTTGATGGGTACATGAATGGGGCGCAAGCACCAATACTTTTTGTGCTGCGCCCTGACAGAAGGGTGTCTATGACAACCTTTATGAATTCCAAGGAACATGTTTTACTGCAACTTGTATTGAGAAAAATATTAAAACTGCCCTTGGATTCAATAGCTTCATGACTGGTTTGGCTGACTTTAAAGCTTTGAAAGCTAAATATTTTACTAAGCTACTAAAAGGTATTATTTTGACAAGACTTTTTTTTGCCTTCTACACCTCTGTATATATTTCTGGCGAACAAGGTATATCGTTTGTTTTTTTTTTCTACTCGCTCCCTCCCCACAGGAAACTGTTATTGAACATGTTGGAATTTGTCCAGTCAGTGTGCTGTATGCTGTTTCTACATCATTCATAAGTATTAACATTCCCATAAAACAATGGTGTTCATATAAAGCCTATGTACAGACAAAATGACAAATAGAAAAATCAGCACACGGGATATAACACTCAATAGGAAGTGTCCCTTGTGCTGAATCCGCTACTGGTAGTGAACATCTTTCTCCATCCTACTCCAAGAAAACCTGACTATGCTCACCCTTTCCGCCTTGCTGCTCCATTTATAGAAGCCATACTACAGCTTCTGTGTATGAAATAGGATCTGTGAATGGAGGACAGGAGGATGATTACTATTCCTGATTCCTCCATTCACTGATCCTCTTTCTTTTATAGATTGTGTTCCATTCATAGAAGCTTTAGTACAGCTTCTATAAATGGGAGAGATGGATGGAAAGAGTGGGCATTGTCAGGCCCTCTTGATGAGAGCTTGTGACAGCCCATTAGTTGCATTAATCCATGTTGCACCAGACGATATTGGTGGCGAGGGTGGGGGGGAGACAGGAGGGAGGAAGATTTCCACTAACAGAAGAGGAATCAGCACAAGGGGCACATCCTACTGACTTTAAGTTATGTCCCTTGTGCTGATTTCACTGTTTGAGATTTTGGCTGCACATAGGTTTTAGGTTAGTGGTTTAGCAACCAAATTGATCAGATTGATGTCTATACATAAAAAAAAAAAAACAATTGGCTGATGTGAACAGCAAAAAGCAAGCAGTATTACTATACTGTATGTAAGGAATGCTCAACTCTATTGCCTCATCAATAAATTGTGATATATAACAGCAGGTCTGCAAAAAAGAAATCTAAAAATACTGGGGTTTTTTTTCCTAAATAAGATTTAAAAAAAACTCAGCAACGTGTTTCTACTAATATGACAAAGTTCATCAACAAAAGCAATTTGATGGTATGCAGGAGAAACAAAACTCATTAACTATGAATAATAATAATAGAAGCAAAAGCAGCTACCAAAATTAGTAACAATGTAACATTATTTGGATCATTATAATGGAATTGAAATAACACAACCTTTACAGAGCTCCATTCTGGAATCAGTTTCTCTGCACTAATGAGGAAATGTAAAGTCATAAAAATAAATAGTTCTTATTTTTTCTGATTCCTGAGACTCAAAAATTGCAAGCCACAGCTTAGGGATTTAATACATTTGTCTCTTTACTGGTAATAAGCCGATAATTATCCTTGTTAGAGTTTTAGTGATTAAAATGGCATTTCATACTGATTCCTACATGGTGCAAGTCTTCAGTAAAAGTAAAAAAAATCCCAATGAAGCCATCATGCAGAATAGCATTGCTCTCCAAACTATGGCAGTCCTTTTCCTTTTTGTTTATTGGAATTGTTTCATGTTGTGCAATCTGTCTAGTGCAGGTTATTATACACCTGGGTAAACATGTCATTTAAACATCGAAAAAACAGACATTCAATAACAGGGAAAGATCCAACTTTACTTTTTATATACTGCTAGTTCATAAATTTGACAGTCTGTTTAAACTTTCTAAAATATTTTTGTCACTGCACAACTCAAAGAAGGTTGTCATTTGTACATATATATATACATTGATATAAATCCAAAACAGGCATGGCGGTAGTCGCAGGTCTTGCAGAGGAGATAGATCAAAACAGCAGCGTTTTTATTGTCAACGCTTTGATGAAGCTCAGTTATCTTTTTTTCCAGCTTATATATATTAATTTATTTTTTGTAGCATTACCACTGGATAGTTTGAGTCTTTCTGCCACCACCACCCTCTGCCCCTACCTGAGTGACCACTGACAAATATTTTAGAATGGGCTTTATTGCAGACAAAAGCCCTGAAAGGGAAAAGCTTAGGCAAACAAATGCAATGTCAAACAGTTTACAGAGTAACAATGCACTTTGGCATAACTATATCCTGAAAACACGAATATTGATAATGGGTTGGCGCTGCGTTATTAAGGTTAGTGGTCTATTCAATTAGTGTAGCAATTCACGCTAGTAAGGATATGGTGTTCAATGTTTTACCGCTTGGCTTCTGCCTTCACCAAGAACCACTCCTGGGTGGTGTATAATAAGAAATCTGCGTATGTGTATGGTGAATTGGCGCTGCCAAAAAAGATGGGTGTGTAGTTCCTATGAAATCTTTGCGCTGAAGTATGTATTGTGCAACAAATATTTAATAAAAAGGTGTACTATAAGTAAACCTAATGTGCAATACCCGCATTTCAATGATTTATGCAGTGCAAAATAGTTAATGTGCAATTCAGTAATAAATTGTGCAAATCCTGCAATTCAGTGACGAAGAAATATCTCAGTACAATATGTGCAAACCAGCAAGAATTGTGCAAATCCGCAAAAAGCAGGGTTACTCAGTGCAATATGTTAATGTGCTGGTACATTGCCTAATTACTATTAATTCCAACAAACTGGCACCTTTGGCTATACTAACACCAAACATATTTGCGGGTTTGCACATCTTTTGATGAAATCTTTTTGTTTTGATGTGATTTTTTGATTTGCACATATTGCACTGAGGATTTATGTGTGTGATTTGAATTGCAGAATTTTCACACACACTGTTGAACAGCACATTAACCACTTGCTGACTGCAGTCTGACGGTGACAGAGTGGCTCGATATCGCAGCCGCCGTCATATGACGGCGGCTGCGATGTCCCTCACTGTGAGCGCGCGCCATCAGCGCTCACTGTGTTCGGGGGGGCCAGGAAGCGGGTAGGGCAGACTCGATCACCACCGGCTACCCGCGATGGCCCCCCCACAGTGAAAGAATGGAGGTCCGTGTAAATAAACAGGGATCTCCGTTCTATTAGAGGGGAAAGGGCTGTGATCACAGGCTTCCTGTATATGGAAACCATGATCACTCCCCTCCCCCTGCCAGCCCAGCCCCCATGTAGTTAGAACACGCCCAGGGAACACAGTTAACCCTTAGAGTGCCCCCTCCAGGTTAACCCCTTCACTGCCAATGGCATTTACACAGTAATCAGTGCATTTTTATAGCACTGATCGCTGTATAATTGCCAATGGTCCCAAAAAATTGTCAAAATTGTCCGACATGTCCGCTGCAATATTGCAGTACCACTAAAAATTGCAGATCGCCACCATTACTAGTAAAAATAAAAAAAAAATAAAAACCCCAGAAATGAATTCTCATCATCCGTAAAAGTGGCAACTTTGGCGCAAACCAATCAATAAACGCAGATTGCGGGTTTTTTTACCATAAAATATGAGGAAGAATATAAATCGGCCAAAACCAATGGAACAAAAATGTTTTTTTATATATTTTTTTTTTATTTGTATTTTAGCAAAAAGTAAGAAATTTGGGGTTTTGTTGCAAAATTGTCACTCTTTTTTTGTTTATAACGGCGATCAGAAATGACGCAGAGGGGATCAAATACCACCAAAAGAAAGCTCTATTTGTGGGAAAAAAGGATGAAAATGTTGTTTGGGTACAACGTCGCACAACCGCGCAATTGTCAGTTAAAGCGACGCAGTGCCGAATCGCAAAAAGTGCTCTGGTCCTAAAGTGGGAAATACTTCTGAACTAACTATTTTGCACTACATAACTATATCCTTTATTAACAGTAATCAGCGCCAACCCAGATAGTGCATCACAAAAATCATTAAGTCGAATCATATAACTAATCAATCCATAATGTCCAAATTTCAGTGATAAATCACTGTATCCAAAAGAGTATCAAGTGACAATATGCATAAAAGGCTCTTCAGTGCTCCATATAAAACTGTGCTCTTGGTGACAAGTGCCCAACGTGACCCTCTTGTGCCCTCACTCACCAGAACAAATGGACCTACTGCTTTTCAGTCGGCAGATCATAAAGGCTAGGGTCTGGTGAGGATGAGGTCTTGACCAAACATAAACTGCTGAGAGGACTCCACTTGTGACCAGTAAATGGATCCAGGGAGCTCAAAAGATAAAAGAAGATTCCATAGTGCAGAATGTAGTGTAATGAAATTATTGCGCACCTCGGAACCAACCGGCGGATGTGATGACAGCAGCTGTGACGGACGTCACTTCCGGTTCGTCACAGCTGCTGTCGTCACATCCACCGGTTGGTTCCGAGATGGAACGCACGCTATCCACAGTACGATCGTTCAATCAACACGCTGGTTTTTGCTGATATTTTGTAAGTAGTATTCATGCGCAATACATTTCATTACACTACAGTCTGAACTATGGAATCTTCTTTTATCTTTTGAGCTCCCTGGATCCATTTACTGGTCACAAGTGGAGTCCTCTCAGCAGTCTATGTTTGGTCAAGACCTCATCTTCACCAGACCCTAGCCTGTATGATCTGCTGACTGAAAAGCAGTAGGTCCATTTGTTCTGGTGAGTGAGGGCACAAGAGGGTCACGTTGGGCACTTGTCACCAAGAGCACAGTTTTATATTGAGCACTGAAGAGCACTTTATGCACATTGTCACTTGATACTGTTTTGGATACAGTGATTTATCACTGAAATTTGGAGATTATGGACTGATTTGTTATATGATTCGACTTAATGATTTTTGTGATGCACTATCTGGGTTGGCGCTGATTACTGTTAATAATTGTTCCTAGGCAGGTTCTTTCCTGAGTGCGGCTGCCCCCAGTCCTTCTTTCTCTCTTTTTTGCACTGATTGCTTCATAGCATTGTAGTGTGTACACTTGTTTGTTTATTAATTGAGTTTCACATTTCCACAGCTCAGATTTATAGGTTATATAACTATATCCTACCTACAAGCAAAAGGCACTGACTACTCCAGTGGCCCGTGGGAAAATATATATAACCCAGCCATGCCAGCATTGGGGCTGTTAGTCTCTGGTGGAGTTCTCGCCCCTCCCTTCTGAGGGTATATGAAATCCCAATGGGAAAAGGATGATCCCAGAAGAAAGGGTCCAAGATACTAACAGGAAAAAGGCAGTGCTGCCCCGCAGAAAGGGTAACCCAAAATTTATTTGGGCAAGAGACTTCTCACCATGGAACTTGGTCCATGGGTTCCAGGCAGTCCCCCCGGTGGCCAGTTAAATCTTTCGCTCCTCTTGAGCGGGTGTTCTGTAGCAGCACCAGATGATCCTTTCCATGGTAGGTCAGCATGATATCCAGCAGCTCTGTCTCTGCAGCAGTCCTTAAGCTCACAGCACATGTGCTTTCCCTTTCCCTGCAGCAGCTACACAGGCCTCCTAGGTCTGTCCAGGCACTCAGCAGCCCCCTAAGCCTCCAAGGTCTGTCTGGGCACTCAGCAGCACCCTTAGCCTCCAAGGTATGTCCAGGCACTTAGCAGCCCCCTAAGCCTCCAAGGTCTGTCTGGGCACACAGCAGCACCCTTAGCCTCCAAGGTATGTCCAGGCACTTAGCAGCACCCTTAGCCTCCAAGGTATGTCCAGGCACTGAGCAGCACCCTCAGCCTCCAAGGTATGTCCAGGCTCTTAGCAGCAGCCTTAGCTTCCAAGGTATGTACAGGCACTTAGCAGCACCCTTAGCCTCCTAGGTATGTCCAGGCACTCAGCAGCACCAGCAGTACCCTTAGCCCTCACCCCAGATTTCTGGCAGTACATCACTGCAGCAGGCATTCAAGATCTTGACTTCTGGGCTACAGGCACTGTAACTCCCCGGGCACAGATACTCATTCCAAGCACCTCACCCATCTGTCATGGCAGTCAATAGAAATCCTCCAGCCCCAGGCTACCATGTCCCAGTCTTTTTCACCTCTCCTTGCATCCATCATTCACTGGAAAGATAGAGCATTTTGTCAGCTTGAGCTGGAAACAATCTGCCAGGAAACTTGAAAGAGCCCGGCCAGCACCACACTTACAGTGTATATATATGAGAGAAGTTGCCTTTCTGCTCCAGTCAGTAGTTAAAAAGTGTCAGTCCACCCAAAATTTATATGACTGTGAACTAAATTAACAGCAGGATTTAGGAAGGGAAGAATCTCCCCAATAGCATTTCTGTTTATGCCCGCAACCACTGACAACCCCAGGATGCAGTCTTATATCTTCTGCTGCATTATTATGTAGTATAAAATGAAAGTCCAAGAAGGAGAGTGAGAATCTCATAATGGTTGCTACACTTGGGTGGATCAGGGAATAGCCCTGAGTGTTAAGAAGAAGAAGGTAGCAGTTTATTTAACTTGCCACTGTCCACTAAACGAAACAGTTCTGACAGGACTAGTCCTCTAAGGAATATGGAATAATGAATGCATATGTTCTAAATGAAGAATACTGCAGATATTAACCTTTGATATTTATAAAGAAAGCATTTATAAAGAAGTAGGAAAAGCATTTTGTGAACAGCTGATCTATGATGGATGAAGAGGGGGAGTTCTCAGGTCTGGGCACTTTCCCCAGTGGAAGGGGCTTTACATTTTTTTTACCAAAACAAGAAAATCCTTTTAAAAACAAGAACAGATTTTATCCCTGTAAAGTTTAATGATGTGTTTGTAAACAAAGGTTAGTCTTGGAATATTAAATGAGCGTCTTGTTAACTAAAATTGACTATTGGGACGCGAGGCCATATTTAGACATCATGCAACTCTAGGCGCACGTGGATATGTACAGACTTTACCCCTTTTGTCATCTGATTATCTTAGTAAAAACGAATGCTAGAATATGCTAGTGCTGGCAGCATGTTATGTGTTTTACACGCAGAACATATCACCAACAATAAAAATGAGACAATTTCATGTTTCCTGAAATTCACTCTGCAAAGGCAATTAAATGCGGTAGAAATTCACTTTACAAAGAATACCTAATCACATGTAAAGAAAATTTAAAAAAAATGATATTTGTGCTTACACAATTGGATGTTGGAAGCCAACAGAGCTTCATCTCATTCAGAGAGCAAAGGGAAAGTTCCCAAAATATAAAAACATACAAGGACAAGGCTTATCACCTGATATTATCAGGAATTACCATATTCAACTGATCAATTAACTGCCTCACCAATTTGGGTGGGGTGCCTCAACAACTGGTAGGTATACAAAAAAAAGAAAGAATGACCTTTCTATAAGACGTTGTTGACATTGAATGAGAACCAACTGCAGTATATTAGAAAAAGGAAAAAAAAATATGATCTTAAAATACGGCCAAATGGCCAACAACCCACCAAACTGTCAATAAAATATTTGGACAACGTTGTCACAAAGTAAAATTAAAATCACTCACGAACGGGCCCAGAACCACACACACCCAAGCCCATAATCAAGTACACAGCATACCCACTGTTTGAATACTGTGATAATTAGGACATCTCAACTGGTGGATCCAAGCATAGAACCCAAATCGTGCTTCAATACCATTGGCAATATCAACCGGATGTTCAGAAGATACACAAAGGTCCTTCTGTCCATGTACAGTAGCCTTACCTTATATTGAATTACCAGTTACTGATCACACAATATAACCACTGACATGATGGATCCATATAAGACTAATATAGGTATAACACCTATCCTATTCGCTCATATTGTTCAGCTGTAATCAATGTTCAGCGTGCATAATGAGACGTGAGTTGCTGGGTCACCTTAGTGTGTAGCATCCGTGTCTTCACTTTAGCACTATGTGCTGTGTCCAGCTTTGAGAAGCTGGAGCGGCGTGCATTACTCCGCTTGTTAGGGCAGTGTGGGCAGTTCCGGGTCCCGTTGGAGCTGCCTACATCTGCCTACGCCTATGCGTTTCTCATGTAACCACATGCTTTGTCAGGGCATGCAAAGTCCAATGGAAAGTTCCCTTGCAAAGTAAAAATGTCTTTGCAAAGTACAGTAAATATTTTTATTTTTATTTTGATACAGGATTTTTATAGTACCAATTTTGAGCAGCGTTTTAAAATAAAGAAGGGACACAGTACAATTACAATACAGTTCAGTACAGAAGGAATAGGAGGGCCCTGCTCGTGGAGCTTACAATCTAAAGGGAGGGGGAGGTGGTACAAAAGGTAATGGCTGCAGGGGATGATCTGATAGAGGTGACTCAAGTAAGTTTTAACCATGATATTTTTAGGACATAGTTTTATTTTTATTTTTATAAATGACATGAAACGTTTCTGTAAAAATGAAACGTTCCCTTGAAAGGTAACCTGAAACGTACGGGACTGTTTCGTACACCAATGTACTCTTTGCGTATCCGCATCCGTCTACATCCGTCGAGGTTGCCCTGGGCCTTGACGGGTGTGACGGGATTGTTCGCCTCATTACGTGCGGCGAGGTCGAAGAGTTTCGACCTGTGTCGTGTATCACGATTTCACTTCTGTGC
>BLSH010424689.1:8135-30170 GCA_018402905.1 Glandirana rugosa
GACATACATTGTGTAAGGACTTGGAACGTGAAACATACATTGAGTAAGGACTTGGAACGTGAGACATGCATTGTGTAAGGACTTGGCACGTGAGGAATTGGAACGTGAGACATACTTTTCGTAAGGACTTGGAACGTGAGACGTGTATTGATCACAACTCGCTTGGGCCTGACATTGAAAGCACCGTGCCTGGGCCTGGGCCTGTAAAGTTTTTAGCAAGCCCAAGCCAGGCCCCAAGACGATAAAATGAGGTGCACAACTCTTCGACGTCCCGTCGGTTAGTTGTTCGCAAAGTGACCAAACGGGATCCTTCGGTAGTGTCGGTACGGAGTTGATTGGCTGCCCTGCAGCTTCTCAACACGTGGAGTAAAATAGCAGAACCCCGGACCGAACCCGAACGATTTTTGAAATGTCCGGGTCCGGGTCCGTGCCACGAAAGTTACAGTCCGGGTTCGCTCAACACTAGTTATGTGCAGAGTGCAAGGTTCAGGAATGCTTTTCATACAGAGTGCAAGGTTAAGGAGTGCACGGTTCAGGAATGTGTTACGTACAGAGTGCAAGGTTCAGGAATGAGTTACATACAAAGTGCAAGGTTCAGGAATGTGTTACATACAGATCACAAGGTTCAGGAGTGCAAGGTTCAGGAATGTGCTACGTACAGAGTGCAAGGTTCAGGAATGTGTTACGTACAGAATGCAAGGTTCAGGAGTGCAAGGTTCAGGAATGTGTTACGTACAGAATGCAAGGTTCAGGAGTGCAAGGTTCAGGAATGTGTTACGTACAGAGTGCAAGGTTCAGGAATGTGTTACATACAGAATGCAAGGTTCAGAAGTGCAAGGTTCAGATATGTGTTACCTACAGAGTGCAAGGTTCAGGAATGTGTTACATACAGAATGCAATGTGCAGGAGTGCAAGGTTCACTAATGTGTTACGTACATAGTGCAAGTTTCAGGAATGTGTTGCGTACAGAGTGCAAGGTTCAGGATCTAGTTAAACTGCAAAGACACCAATTAATTAAACACAGCACACTTATGTTCTAAAATCTTGATAAACAGCATACAGGAGCTGAGGCAAGAATGGCGGCATCAGGGGGATAACAAATTTGTGCAGGACATGTAGCAAAGTGAACATCTAGCACAGCCAGGGATTGGCGGGCAATCCGGAGGAGGTACAGCCACAATAAGAGAGAGTGCGATTGTCAAATCCAACCTGTGATGTCTGGGATGGATGGGGCAGATATGCATTTCAGGGGCTCTGCCCCCTTTGGCAAACAACCTGTTCATAGGGAAACGGCTGTCATTTATACAAACAACAAGGTGCATACCTGCGGCGGTGTCTAATTTAGGATTATTATACACCGCTGTGGGTGCACATGAAGTTGCATTTGGTCCTGCCCCTTGCCACTTTCTTCCCCGGCCAGCAATGTATAAATGCCCGCTGTTTCCCTATGAACAGGTTGTTTGACAAAGGGGGCAGAGCCCCTGAAACGCATATTACCCTGCCCATCCCTGAAATCACAGGTTGGATATGGCACCTGCACTCCCTCTCATTGCAGCCATCCCCATGTTGGTTTGCCTGCCAATCTCTGGCTATGCTGGATGCTCACACTGCTGCAGGTCCTGCCTGGCTGTTAGCATATATTGAATAGATGGAGTAATGTTGGATAAAGCCCCTGTACACAGCGGGACAAAGGTATTCATACAGTAAACTTTAATTGCTTGCTGACTGCCCCACGTACATGAACTGCGGGGTGGCGGCTCCTCTGGGCAGAATCACATACCTTTACATTATTCTGCCTTTCTGGGTCTGCGGCGCAAACGCACGCCACCGGCGACCCACTCCCACTGTGATTGGACACACAGCGGGAACCAATCAGCAGGTCTGCCGGACCTGACCCACAAATCATTCCCAACAAGGCAGATTACGGTTCTGTGACAAGGGAAGACAGAGATTTTGTGTTTCTGCTCAGCTAGAACACAGATCTCTGTCTTCCCACAGTTCATGCACCCCACATAGTTAGAAAGCACTCACTATGGACACATGTAACCCTTTGATCAGATTTTAATCCCTTCCCTTCCAGTGTCATTAGTACAGTGACAGTGCATATTTTTTTAGCACTGATCACTATTGGTGTAACTGGCCTCCAAAAAAATCTCACTTAGTGTCCGATGGGTCCACCCCGATGTCGCAGTCCCACTATAAGTCGCTGACCGCCACCATTACTAGTAAAAACAAAGTAAAAATTCCATAAAAATATCCCATAGTTTGTAGACGCTATAACTTTTGCGCAAACCAATCAATATACACTTATTGGGATTTGTTTACCAAAAATATGTAGCAGAATACATATTGGCCTAAATTAATGAATAAATTCGATTTTTTTTTACATTTTTATTGGATGTGTTTTATAGCAGAAAGTAAAAAGTATTGTTTTTTTTTTTTTTTCAAAATTGTCGCTCTCTTTTTGTTTATAGCGCAAAAAATAAAAACCGCAGAGATGATCAAATACCACCAAAAGAAGGCTCTATTTGTGGGGAAAAGAGGACATCAATTTTATTTGGGTATAGTGCCGCACGACTGCGCAATAGTCAGCTGCAAAAAATGGCCTGGTCATTCCTTCCGGAGGTCAAGTGGTTAAGCAGCACATTACTATTCATCTGATACCTCTACATAACACTAAGGCCTCATACACACGGGCGTATAAAAAAAAAAGAAAAAAACATCGGGCCCGACGTCAGGGAAAAATCTGCATTTTGCATCGGCGTTAATGCGCGTTAGTGAGCGTTGGTGTCAATAGGCGTTTTTTAAAAAAGAACATTCCTCTGCTATTTTTAACCTGAAAACGCCAGCATCAAAAATGCCGGTTAATGTCGGTACGGCGTTATTGAGTGTTAGTGAGCGTTTTGCTGCGTCTGCGTCAAAAACGCCAAAACTTTACAGCCTCCTACTTTCAGATCACTAACGCCGACGCCATCTACAGCTCAAAAACGTTGGTGTTTTTATGGGGCCATTGAATAACACAGAGAGCTGTAAAAAATGCTAAAAAACGTGGCTGTAAAAAATGCCCGTGTGTATGAGGCCTTATAGTGTATAGTCTCTCTGTGCTATTATGGCACTAATATGGCACCTCCAGCAATGTGACATCTGTATGACAACAAGATCTTCTCTAACAATATGTTCCATCAGCCATCACTACCAATATGGCCCTACCTTAGTATATTACACCTCTCTGACAATACAGCAATTAGCCAAAACAAAAGACTTTTATTGCATATTCCTTTTTGTATAGCATCTGATTCCAAAGCTAAACAACGTTACATGAGATAAGTGTATTATGGAAATGCCATTGATTCTTTTAGCAAGTTTATAATCTACATATAAATACTGACTCCTAGACATGGAAATAGGCATTGTGACTGATTGCTGGAGACAGCAGGGATGAAAATAGCCTACGAGGAGTCAAGAAGTCCCATTTCTACTGCCTCTAGGGGGTTTGTTTTTAAAAGTACAAACATGTCACTCTAAATGAGGACTGAGCTCATGTATTTATTTAGTCAAAACTGAACCACTCTCTTCTGATCTAGAAATAACAACCCACCACCAACACAAAACTCACGCATACAAAAATCTTGCTAAACTAGAATAATATGAACTGTCTATGAATTTCCAATAGTCACTCAGCAGGAACTACACAGGTTTCAAGTACCTGATGTGATGTGAATTCAATTAGCATAGAAGATAATATAGCTTTTCAAGTAGCAGTTTGTATCCTTAACCACTTCAGCCCCAGAAGGTTTTACCCACTTCATGACCAGGCCATTTTTTGCGATACAAAACTGACAATTGTGCGGCTGTGCGACGTTGTACCCAAAATAAATTGATGCTGCTTTTTTGCCACAAATAGAGCTTCCTTTTGTTGGCATTTAATCACCTCTGCAGTCTTTAATTTTTGCGTTATAAACCAAAAAAATAAAACGATTAATTTGAAAAAAAAAAACAATATTTTTTACTTTCTGCTATAAAACACATCCAATAAAAAAATGTAAAAAAATCCAATTTCTTCATCAATTTAGGCCAATATGTATTCTGCTACATATTTTTGGTAAAAAAAATCCTAATAAGCATATATTGATTGGTTTGCGCAAAAGTTTTAGCATATACAAACTATGGGATATATTTATGGAATTTTTATTTTTTATTTACTAGTAATGGTGGTGATCAGCAATTTTTAACAATGCGGCGGACAAATCGGACACTAAGCGACACTTTTTGGGGACCAGTGACACCAATACAGTAATCAGTGCTAAAACAATGCACTATCACTGTAAAAATGTCACTGGCAGGGAAGGGGTTAACATCAGGGGCAACCAAAGTGTTAAATGTGTCCCTAGGGGGTGCTTTCTAACTGTGGAGGATGTGCTTTGACTAGAGGAAAACAGAGATCCGTGCTCTGCAAAAAACACAAGATCTCCATTTTCCCCTCTGGCAGAATGGCAGTCTGCCTTGTTTACATAGGCAGACCACCGTCCTGCCTCTCCTCAGAACGGTACAACGGTTGCCGGACCCACCAATTGGCTCCCACTATTTCGCACCTTAGGCAAGGACCAGCTACTTGTATCCCCCCCCCCCCCCCTCCCCAGTCAGCAATGTTATATGTGTGAAGAAATATAAGAGATGAAAAAAAACTCCCCTGAATGAACACAAGGCTGTAACAGGGCAATAAACAAAGGGTATTACCACCAGTGCCACCACAAGGCCAAATGACCTACCAAACCACCCTATATACTCCCCATGGGAGAGAACGCACCGCCCACACTAGTATCCCATCCAGTGCGCGGTGCTCGCCCGCTCCAAGATCCACAGCAGAACCAATGACCGCCATTGGTGGCTGCCTAGTTCACCTAGTGGTAGCACCAGCCCTGGCTCCCACTGTGTTCAATCACAGCAGGAGCAGGTCGCCAGCGTGCACAAAATCAATTAAGTGGTTAAAGAGAAAACTTTAAAAATTCTCTGCCAGAATTTAATTTCTTAGAGTCTATAGGTTTTTATCATTCATAAAAAATGTAATCAACAAGCATTTAGAGTGCACCCATATAAGTGGAGTCATAGAGCACTATGGGTTTTCAAAAGAGAGAGCATTGCCAAAAATCTTTGCATTCACAATATACTGTATCTCTCTAAATCTGTATACAGTCCTTTTGACAAGAGCAGAAAATAGGGATGCGTCACTTCCCTGACTCATTCAGTAGAGTGTGAATATGGGAGTTTGAGCTATTGAACTCAAAATATATTTTTCTCAATAAATCATTTAATTACTTGTCCACCAGGTCATTTTTTTCATTTTATTTGTACACATTACAATCACTTTATTTTGCTAGAAATTACTATAAAAATATATAGCTTCTGAAAGCAGCAACCCTGGAGAGTAAAAGGGTGGCAGTGGCAATTTTTTATGTTACACTATATTTGCGCAGTTATATATCAAGCACATATTTTCTGTAAAAAATACACTAAAATGAATGTTAGTGGAAACAAATACACTATAATACCCAATTTTTTAGCAAAGTTTAAAAGACTGGATTGAGTTGAGTAAAGAGATATGAAATATGTCAAGTCTTGAAATTGCACACGCCTGTGGAATCATAAAAAAGATGGTACTCAAAATTCTCCATAGGCGATGCTTTAAAAGCCTTTACAGGTTATCAGTTTAGAGTTAATCACGCACTATAGCCCTAGAATTATTGGTTACAGACACTGTAACATTGCTGACACTAGGACCCTGGATAGAAGGTGACTATATGGCTAATACTCTTTCCTTGTGTTTTTCAATGGTGGTCTAGTTTTACTGTTTGACACACACTTTATCCCATGGAGTGTGGTTCATCTTCTGGACATTATCTCCCCTTCGTCACGTTCTATAGTATTTTCCACATTTGGCACCCTTCCTCCTTTGTATCCAGTGATGTTTTAGGATCAACTGACATGTCACAGCATCCTGGAGTTTATTCACTAAGTAAGGATTGGGACTTGGTGCTTATTTTTATCACCTTCCAGTATTTTCTGATACTTTTTTCTTTTCCTTTTTGGATATATATGGCCACTTATCTCACACCCACAGTTTCTGTGGTCTCTTTTCCCTGTTTTTATGAGGTGGGCATTTTATCACCCATATTGTTTTTACAGTTTAGTAGACTCCTGGTGATATATCATAATAAGATCCCCTTTACTTATTTATACTGTAGGTTGTTTTTACTCTTATACCTTAACACCCTTTGGAGTTTCCCACCTTCTGTTGGTTCCTCCCTTTGGTGGTGTGCCCTACCCTCAGCTCCCAAGCAGAATGGCCCCAGTCAGTGCCAATCCACTACACATTTTGACATCACATTCCACATGTAAGCTTTTCCATTAACTGTCCTTTTTATGATTTTTTTCATATATAAGCTAAGTTTATCCTATATGCCCCATTTTATGAGGCCATTGTGCTTGAATATTGTTTATTTTAATGATATGGTTTCTTTGCAGATGTCAGATATCAGCCTGAAATATATTTTTTCTCCTGAAGAAGTGAACCTTGTTTCATAAAACGTGTTGAGAAGCTACTTGACAGTATCTGATTCTTATCACACACTTTTGCTATTATGTTCTATGTGATGAATTATGGTGTATATTATTACACTTTTTACCTAAATGTTTTCTGTTTTAATATGTAATGTGACAAATAAAGCTGTTTACTATTTTTACATATTGGTCTTAACAAGTTCTCTGGGCTACACCATTCAAAATTGCCATGGGCACTTTTTTGTTAACCCTTGAGTACCAAACATGTCAAGTCTTAAAATTGCTCACGCCAGTGAAATCATAAAAAACTATGGTACCAAAAATTGTCCATAGGCAATGCTTTAAAAGCCTTTGCAGGTATAAGTTTAGCATTAACCATGCACTATGGCACTGGAATTATTAGTCTCACTTCGAGGTTACACAACGATAACCTCACATGTATGGCAAAATTGATGTTTATATACACAAGCTTGCCCTACTCTGTGCTTTTAATTGGAGTGTGTGCGGGGGTTGTAGGGGTGCTTTAAATGTTTTTAAATTATTTTTATTTATTTTATATAATTGTTTTGCACTTTTTGTAACTTATGTGTGAGGAAGCTAGTTCAGCTACTACTAATTCTCATACAGCTAATGCTAATTCTGATACAGCTAATGTCAATTCTTCTGCAGCTACTGCTCATTCCCATACAGCTAATGCTTGTGCACATGTATCAGCCCACAGACGAGCTCAAGCTAATGTCCAGAGTACACTGACATATAGGCGCATTTCCATGTGCCATCGTTCATTGGCACGCACGTTTTGTAACATTGGTGTCAAACAGCCTATTTAAAGGAGGCCCTGCTGGATGCTAGCTGCTGTATGTTCTTTAGCTTCCCCTGATCCATGTTCCTGTGTTCTTACCTGTGCTGATTGATCTTCTGTTGCTGACCCAGCTAGTTCATAACTTTGCTCTGTGGATTCTGACCTTGGCTTGCCTTGGACTCTGCCTGATCTCCTGGTCCTAACTTTGGCTTGCTACTGGACCTTGCTCTGCTTGCTTCCCTGATACTGACCCGGCCTGCCTCCTGACTATCCTGCAGTCTTACCATGTATGACAACAGCTCACCTTGCCTACATCCCTGACTGTGGCGGTCACCTGATATCAAGCTACAAGCACCCGTGCTTCTTTGAGCCTTGTATCTCTGTCACCACATTCAGGGGTGCTTGGACCAGAGCCGCCAGGGAAGCCCTCTCGTCAACTCAGCCTCCAACCAAGGTACGTGACATACAGTTACGATGAATGCGCCAAAACTGTCCCTTAGGAATGGATTTAAGTCACGTGGGGTGGTGACAACACCCCAGAGTTATGAACCCATTACGATCAGTTACTTTAAAGTATGTTTTTGTAAAAAGCTGAGCATTCTCATGAAAGATTGCTAGATCCAAAAAGTTAATGGAAGTACTATTCCATTCATAAGAGAATCTTATTCTCCAGGTGTTGGAATTAAGATAGGCCATAGACGCGTGAAGTGAACACTCATCCCCCTTCCATAAAAAGAAGGCATCATCAATATACCTTCACCAAAATAACAGGTTATTGTGTCTATTAGCATATATTCCCACCTGCTGCTAGAACAAAATTGAGTCGGGCTGTTGTGCAGGAAGTCTTATAATTTTACAAGCAAATACAAGACTTTCTATGATTTACTGAGGCAGAGATTGTGACCTTATCTGCCTGTCTCAATAGTGTGGTGTCTCCATTCTAAAAGCCCCTTCAGCTGTCAAAAAAACAAACAGGTATGCACAAAGCAGCAGTGTTACCTCCTGAATGACTATCAGCCAGACTTGCGACACCCTCTAAAAATGGATCCACTGCGAATCACTCTTCAAAGAGTGACACAGGTGTAAATGAGCCCAAGAGCTATAGAAAAACAAAAGTAAAAAAAAACACCGGTAGTAAAACTAAACAAGTATACACTAATCCCAGCATTTTAAAGGAACTCTTACATGAACAATCATTCTGCACAGTACAAAAATGGTAAAAAAAAACACTCCTAAAATGAAAGTAATATTAAAGGAATCGTTTTTATTTTTTTCAAATAAACGTGTATACTTACCTGCTCAGTGCAATGGTTTTACACAGAGCAGCCCTTATCCTTCTCTTCTTGGTTCCCCGTTGGCATGTTTGGCCCCTCCTCTTCTCCAGCGTGTCCCCACAGCAAGCCTCTTGGGAGCAAAGCATTCTCTGATCAGATGAGGTTAGGAGGCGTGACTTCAATGAAGCAGGGCAACCCCTCAGCACAGGACATGAAAGCCAGTGGAGATCACTGGAGTAGTGATTTCTGTTTTAGTGACTTCTAGCTTCCAGGGGCTTTAGTCGAGTGTGGTATATACATAGTTACAGCATACATTGGTGCAAGCTGGAGCAATATAACTGTATAAAATATCCATACCTGTCATTTTTTTTAAATTGCCCCTGAGCAACAGCACCGGTGTCAGTGAATGCAATAATAACCCACAGCATTGGTGTCAGTGAATGCAATAATAACCCCCAGTGATAGTGTCAGTGTATGCATTAATAACCCCCAGCATTGGTGTCAGTGGATGCAGTAATAACCCCCAACATTGGTGTCATTGGGTGCAATAATAACTCCCAGCATTGGTGTAAGTGGATGCAATAATAACCCCCAGCATTGGTGTCAGTGGATGCAATAATAACCCCCAGCATTGGTGTCATTGGATGCAGTAATAACCCCCCGCATTGGTGTCTTTGGATGCAAAAATAAACCCCAGCATTGGTGTCAGTGGATGCAATAATAACCCCTAGCATTGGTGTCAATGAATGCAATAATAAACTGCAGCATTGGTGTAGTTGTCAGTGATTGCCAATGAATGCAATAAAACCTTTCAGCATTGGTGTTAGTGGACACAATAATAACCCCCCGTGCTGGTGTCAGTAGACACAATAATAACCCCTAGTATTACTGTCAGTGGAGGCATTAATAACCTCTCAGAATTGGTATCACTGGATGCAATAATATTCCCCAGCATTAGGGTCAGCAGAAACAATAACAACCCCCAGCATTGGTGTCAATGCAATAATAAACCACAGCATTGATGTCAGTGGACACATGAATAACCCCCAGCACTGGTGTCAGTGGATGCAATAATAACTCTCAGCATTGGTGTTAGTGAATGCAATTATAACCCCCATTGCTAGTATCAGTGGACACAATAACAACCCCTAGTATTACTGTCAGTGGAGACATTAATAACCCCGCAGCATTGGTATCACTGGATACAATAATAATACCCAGCATTGGTGTCAGTGGACACAATAATAACCCCCAGTATTGGTGTCAGTGGATGCAAAAATAACCCTTAACATTGGTGTCAGTATTTAACCCCCCCATCACCCCCAATGCAGGGGGAGGTGGGTTAACTTTCGCTGGATGACCACAGATGCAGAAGGGGGGGAAAGTGGGTTAACTTCACTGATATGACCACCAATGCTTAGTGGGTGGGTGATGGGTGGCATTAACTGTCAATCCCACTGACCACCCATGCGGGAGGGCAGTAGCAATGAAAGTAAATCCCTCATCCCCATGCTGTATTTTTGGTCATGGCAGCAACATTTTAACCCATCCTTCTGCATTTAAGGTCACTTAGCAAGTTAACCCACCTCCCCCTAGATTGGTGGTCATGGGGGGGTTACATTTCAATGTTGTTCATTCCTAGCCTCCTCCACTGCCCAATTGTTGATAACTTATCTGATCAGAGGTTCCCATGCTGCTCTCTCTCCCTCCAGGCTGGAACTTTGCTCGTACTATGGGTGGAGATAACTCCACCCGCAGTACAGTGTTCCTTTCATTACCAGTTGCTGGAAGGCAGAGAGCGCTCCTGTGCCCGGCATCTTAAGGCATATTCTGGGCGTCTGTGTGTTCTAGGCACAGCACAAGGGACATTACTACTGCTACATTAGCCTAGCTGTGGTCACTCTGGAGGGGGGTTGAACACCCCTGACCCCCCCCTTATCTACCCCCTGAGTGTACAACTCCTGTGTCTGTTGAATGAGCCAGCAGAAAAAGCAAATAAAATCTACTGGTTATTTGCAGGGTCAAGTCCTGGGAAAAAAGTGTGGGAACTTACCCAAGACCCCCCCCCACCTCAAATATAAAAAAAGAGTGTATGTGTGTGTGTGTTTATATATACAGTATCTCAAAAAAACTTTGCTACAATGTAGTGTAGTAGTAGTGAGTGTACAGGTGGTATAAATTTGCTGTCCCCTCAAAATAACTTAACAACAGCCATTAATGTCTAAACTGCTGGCAACCAAAGTGAGTTCAACAGGATTGCAGAACATGTAGTAGTCTGACATATGACGTCTTCAGAGAATGTCAAAAGTTGCAAGTAGAACTTGTAGTTAGCAGCTATGTACCCCCCGCTGTGCCAATAGCATGGCTAGTTTTTACATAAGTCACTCACTTGGCAAAAGGAGTACTAGGCAGAGAAAAGGTTTGTGCGGGTTGTCCTTTGGTTACCTTGACTTTCACCTTCTGAAGTTTGTCCTATAGAAGGATGAGCTCTCCAACATAGGTGAAGGATGGATGTTTACTTAGTTGATTAGATGGGAGACTTGCCATTTGTTGCGGTTGATGTTTTCCTCTTAACTTGTGGCATTTGATGCACCTGAAGAGTAGGGAGAAGATGCACCTTTTCATATCAACAATCAGCAAGCCAGCTGTCCTGATGGCTCCTCCTGAAAATTGACGGCCTTGGTGTTGCACCTGTTCATGGTGGTGACGAACCAGAAGAGTAGTAACAAGATGTTCACCTGGAATGATTATAGGATTTTGTTCCTAGCTGGCTGCATAGGTCAGATTTCCTGATACGGTCACCAACTCTCAGCAGCTGATTGGTGCCAGTGGGGGGTGAGTAGTAGTCCTCACACAAAAACCTTGGAGGTGACACCCATAAGCTGTCCTGAAGAACTGCTGATGACACTGCTCTGGTCCCACAGTCAGCTGGGTTGAGTTCAGTGGGAACATAATGCCATTGACTTGGTAGAGAAAATCTCTTAATACGTTCTACCCTGTTGCTGATGTACACATATAACTGTTTTGTTTGGTTGTATATGTAACCAAGTACTATCTTATTGTCAGTATAAAAGGTGAAAGAATCAATTCTAGTGTCCATTTCACTTTTTATGACTTCAGCAATTTCTATTGCACAGAGTTCAAATCTTGGTATGGTATGTGCAGGTTTGGGAGTGAGTTTTGCCTTGCCTAGGACAAAACTACAGTGTGATTCTCCATTAATTTCAGAGGTCTTTAAATAGGCTACTGCAGCAATAGCTTCAACTGATGCATCAGAGAAAATATGAATCTCTCTCCGCCCAGCAGTTGAAATGGAAGCTGGAACATAGCAACGTGAGATTTGAAGTTTTTCTAGTGACCTCAAAGAACATCTCAACCCTTCCCACTTGTGTTGTTTCTCACTAGGTAAAGGAGTATTCCAGTCTATGTTCTCAGTAGATAACTGTCTTAGCAGAATCTTACCTTGAATGGTAACTGGAGCAAGGAAAACCAGTGGATCATAGATGCTGTTCACCACCGACAGGGCTCCTTAGTAAAGGGTTTGTCACAAGTTGACACTTGGAAAGTAAATGTGTCTTGTTTGATGTTCTACAACAAACCCAGACTTTGCTATACAGGAGGTACATCTGTACCTAAATCAAGGTTTTTCAGACTAGTGGCATAGTCCTCAGAGTGAAAGGCATTCATAAGTTCCTGGCTGTTGGATATAATCTTGTGCAGTCTAAGGTTTGCTATAGACGGCATCTCCTTTGTTCTGGTGAGAAGATCAACTGTTTCTTTAGCAGTTGGAAAAGACTTGAGTGTGTTGTCAACGTAGAAGTTTCTTTCAACAAATTGACGAGCGTCAGATCCACATTCTTCTCCAGCCTGAACCGTTCTCCTTAGCCAATAAGTGGCCACTGCAAGGGAAGGACTGTTACCGAAGACATGTACCTTCATTCGATAATCTATCACTTCCTTGTTGATGTCATTGTATTTATGCCATAGAAACCTGAGGTAGTTTCTGTTGTCTTCTCTGACAATGAAGCAGTGAAACAGTTGTTGAATGTCGGCCATTACTGCTATGTATTCTTGTCTGAAGCAAATCAAGATTAGACTGTTGTTCAAGTTGGGCCCCGTAAGGAGCAGATTGTTAAGAGAAATACCTTCATGCTGAGCACTGGAATCGAAGACAATTCTGATTTGGTCTGGTTTGCATGGGTGATACATGCCAAAGGATGGACAGTACCAGCATTCTTCTCCCTCCTTTAGTGGGGGTGCAGGTTCTATATTGTCTCTGTCACCTATATTTTGCATAAAGTCCACAAAGTGCTTTTGCATCTCTGGTTTCCTGCTTAAGTTGTGCTTTAAGGAGGAGGATCTACTGATGGCCTGCTGCAAGTTGTTGGGCAATCTCTGTCTTGGGAGACGAAAGGGTAGAGCTGCTACCCAATTATTGGATCGTCTTGAAATAACTCATTGTCCATTACTTTGATAAATTCTTTGTCTTCCATTGAAGGAGCCAGTATATCATCCTCACTGGTGGCATTAAACACTGTAGAGCCAAGTTTGTCATCATGACAGGAGAAAGGGCTTGTGTTACCTGAGATACCATGTTGCCATTCACGGCTGGCTATCTTCTCTTTCACCCAATAGTGATGTGGGCATGACTCAAAGTAAGTGTTTCAGCCATTTGGCAGAACATTTGTCTTCAATGACAAAATGTTGGTAGGTCTCTTCATTTTGCCTATACAGATGTTGCCTATGATGACCCAACCTAGATCCATGTGCTGGACAAATGGGGCATCTGGGGGTCCACTGACTTGCCTGTGAACTCTTAGAATGTCTGTTCCTAACAGAAGAAGGATCTGAGCATCTTTATCAAGCGGCGGTATCTCATTTACTAAACCTTCAGGTGAGCGTGATGGAAGGCAGCAGCTGGAGTAGGGATTTCTTCCTTGTTAGCAGGTATCTGGTTGCACTCAACACGTGTAGGTAGGGGTAGTTGCAAGTTACCTTTGAGAGAAGATACCATGAGTCCATGAGCCCTTCTACCAGAAACCTCTATAGTTCCACTACAGGTACCCAAGGTGTAAGGATAAATTTTGCCTTTCATTTCAAATAGATCGAACAGTTCTGATTTTGCAAGTGATCTATTGCTCTGATCATCTAAGATAGCATACGCCTTTAGACTCTTTTGTGGTTGATCCTTGTGGTATATGTTCACCAAGCATATTTTAGCACAGGACTTATCACAGTGGTCTTCTCCACAAATTTCAGTGCAGGATGAAGAAATGATAGTGGAATTAGGCACTTGGTCTGTATTCTCCCCGCCATGCATTGACCTGGGAGGAGAGTTTGCAGGTTGTGCAGAGCTGGGTTTGAGTGGATGGAGAGCCACACTCTATGCCCTTGATGGGCATATTAGAGTCTTAGCAATATGTTCAGCAGAAGCACAACACCTGAAACATACTCAAATGTCTTTAAAAGCTCCTTACGCTCTTCAAGAGGCTTTTTTCTAAAGCCGATACATTTTTTGAGGGGGTGTGGCTTCTTGTGAATGGGACACTCTCGGTTATGGTTTTCAATCTTTCTACTCTGTTTGTTTGCAGCCACAACTGTGGTAGTAGTGGGAAGTAGTGGGAAGGATGTCAGTCTTTTTCACGGATACTGGGCCTCTATGGTTCCTATAGTTGCCCTGAAGACTGGTACTCTTAGAAAAAGGTGAGAAGAGACTGTACTCACCATAGGAAAAACTTGGATAATTCTTGGTCCCTGCAATATTCCTGATGAATTTGCAGAAGAAAGAGAATGGAGGGAAGGAAACCTTGTTCTCGCTTTTGTTATGATGACCCTAGTGCAAAACATTTCTCTTGCAGACCATACGAGAGCTTGTAGACGATTGGATTTACCTCTCTGGCAGTGTCAAGGTCACTGAGTCTGGATAGCTTTGGGTCTGCTTTGGCTAGCTGAAGCTCAAGGAGAAGGTCAATCAGTCTCTGCAACTCCTTGTTGTCCTTATCAGATATCTTTGGGAAAGTTTCCAGATGCATGAACAAAGCATTTTCTATAGCTTCTGGACTGCCATAATTTTGCTCTAGTCGATCCCATGTAGCTGTGAGGCCTGCTGTAGGATTGTCCATGAAAACTTAATGGCTTAATACGTGCAGCAGATAGAGGACCAAGCCATCTGATTAGCAGATCCAATTATTCGGCAGCAGTAATGCCAAGATCACTGATTACTTTTCTGAAGGCACATTTCCAACTTCTGTAGTTCTCAGGTTGGTCATCAAGACTTGTAAGACCAATCTTTGTGAGCTCTCTGCAAAGTATGTACTTCGCAAACTCTGCTGTCTCAGTTGTCTCTGCCTTTGTGCAAGACGTTGTTGGCTGAACGGTGTTGATCTTTGACATTGTTGTTAAAGGATACAGGGAAATATGGTGCAGCCGATTAATTCAGGTAAGTTGCTGGCTTGAAGTCGGTTGTTCCAATGGTATGTTGATTTGAAGCTGTACAGATGACAGGAGATTTGATGACTTGCTTGCAACTTGCTCTGATGTTCTGTGACGTATGAAGGAAAGTTAGGTAGGGATGCAGGAAAAACACTGGAGTTATTGTGAATGCAGGAAGTTGCTGGAACCTCTTTAACTTGATGCTGTGAAGTATTCTCTATGTTGTCAAGAACATTGAAGATGATGAAGTGTACACTGCAGTGACTTAGGACATAGTCTTTAGTGCATTTAAGGGGATCTTCCATACCTGCTATGTTTAGGTTGATGCTGTCTTTCTCCCTTGCACCTTCGTCTGCACTGATAGCTTGCTTTAGGACCCTTAGCTTTGCCATAGCTGCATCATGTTTACACTGTTCATTTTAGATTTCTATTGCTGCTCTCTGAGTTTCCAACTCTGCTTTTTGACGTGCTGTCTGAGCCTCCATCTCCGCTCTTTGACGTGCTGACTGATTTTCCAAATCTGCTTTTTGACGTGCTGCCTGAGCTTCCAACCCCGCTTTCTTTTCTGCGCATGTGACCTGTACCTTGCTGGCTTCGGTTTCAGCAGGGACATTAATACCTCACACATTGAGTGTTGAGTATCTTGAACTATGGCATTTAGATGACCTTTTGGAATGTCTGATGGAAATGGATCTGTGAGATGCGTTGTCTTGTAGCAGCTCTATCTTTGCTTCTGCCTTAAATTTGGTTAGCTGGATAAAACTGTCTCTTTCTAGATTAAGAACCTCAAAGTTGTTCAATTCATCCAGTGAACCTTCTGTGTTTGTACTTTGTAGAACACTAATTAAATTGTTGGTGGTAAGCTTATAAGGCTCATATGAAGCAGAAAGTTGTTTAATCGCGCCCCCTAGTGGCAGTAGTTCACATTCAACAGACAGTGCACTTGCTTCAGAAACAACTTTATCCCATAATAATTCCAAGCTATTTGTTAGTTCAGTTCTTAAAGCTTCATAATTCTCCATTGCTTTCCAAGTTGGTTTGACTGAGCGTTTGGGTAACTCAGCAGGCTCATAGTCTTAGGGCTGCTGTGTGCTCACATTCAGACATGACACAGGCAGATAATGAAGCAGATAAGCAGGCAGGATCTGTGTGCTGCAATATGACACCATGCAGCCTGGACTTAGGACATGAAGCTTACATGTGCTTCTCGTGTTCTTTCTTGCAAAAAGGACATTAAATCTTGTCTGGATCAGTACTTTCATGCAGAAATCTTGTAATTAGGCTGTGAAACTTCGTTTTCCTACTGTCCTGTTTCAACTACAAGGCCATAAACTTTATCTTCAGCATCATGTAGGGCTTACACTGACCTGGTGATCTTTTTATCCCTTGCATCAATACAGACTGCTTAAACTCAATGAATAAACTCACGAAAAGTAGACAGACAATGAATCCTTTCGAATGTTCCATTTAATGATGGATATTCATAGGTAGAAAAACAATGAAGTTGTAAGTCACATGTAAAGATCTGTACATTAAGGCAGCATCCTCAGAAATTAAACCAGAAAGAGAGAAGGGGAGGGAATATACAAAACTACGGAGGGGGAGAAGGTTCAGCTCAGACAGAGGCAGACAGCTTAAAGACATAAAGCAATAATAAACCAAATATTGTACACAGACAAAATGATAATAAATCACATTGTGTAACACAACAGTGGACACCATGCCAACCTGGGGCATAAAGACACACGATGGTGGAGATCGATTAGGTTCAGATCTGGTCACTGACCTGTATACAACAGCGAAAATATATACCTGTGTTCAGATCCCAATAGCTTGTACATATAACTGAACTAGCAGGTGCTAAAGGGGTGTGACCACATGTTAACACTACAAATACTGAATGGACCCTCTGCACACTGCTACACTCTTCCCAGCAAACTATGCAATGTAAAACAGGGATATTTAGTTCCTATTACAGGTCACGTTGATTCACTGATTCAATTTGCCGGCATTGTTCTGCCTATCACTGGAGTCTAGGAGGCGGGACTTTGTTACAGCGGCCGCTGGAGAAGGACCAAGGGAGGGGAGGATTGGCGCGCCGGGATGACACCCCCCTCCCAATGTGTGGCACCCAGGGTGGACTGATTCAACCGACACGGATGCCCTCCCCTTCCCGCACACCCACACTGCCTGCCACAGCTCACAGTCCTGCAGGACACTGCTGCAAACGGGAATGGTGTTCCTGCTGTGAAAAAAGTACAGTAACGTTGTTACCATGCGTTCCCGCAGGACTCGAGCCCTAGTTATTTGTAAATATTTTGTTATTTCATTATTTGGTTTAAGTTATTTTTGAGCAGCATTAAGACTATTGGGGGAATTTACAAAAACTGGAGCATACAGAATCTGGTGCACGCTGCATGGTAACCAGTCTCTAGGTGTTATTGTCAAAGTTTAATTGAACAAGCTGAAGTTAGAACATGATTGGTTACAGTGCACAGCTTCACCAGATTCTGTGTGCACCAGTTTTGGTATATCCCCCCCATAGGTCCTTGTGTTCATTGCCCTTTTTTTATACACTGAGGACTTTGTTGTTATAAAACGTCATGGGTAACAAAAGTGCATCAATATTCTGTCCCAATCTGTAGCAATTTCCCGTGTTTCTGAACTACTGCAGATAGAGAAGGCATGTGATAGGGATCACTGAAAACAATAACAGAATATGTGTCAATGGAAGTATGCATCAAGAAAAACTTCCCTTTCTAGTCTCTGCCAAAATCTTTTCACTCACTCTAAGTTATTATCAGTAAGTAAATGCTCTGGGCCTTTACGCCTGAAGTGTAAGAAAAATAGGCATGAGTAATAGACCAACATTTTGTAAATGTTTGTCTAAAGAAAGGTTTATGTAATGTTTGTATAACCACAACGTGCCACTGTCATTAATCATCCCTTTGTAGATCCATGTCAGTAATACTGGAAATTGTCCTGGGTTAAAGGGTAACTCCACTTTTGTGGAAGAAAAAACATAGCAAAAAAATATATAGCATATTCAATTTCTGCACAAGTCATATTGTAATTTAATGTTATTAAAGATTACCTTACCTCTTCAATTAACAATTTGTACGGCAATATGGCAACCTGGAGGTGTTCTGTACATTGTTGTCATTTCCTGCTCGTGTAATTGGCTCACTGATTTCCCAAGTCTGCATTAAGAGTCAAATTTTAGGCATCCTCTCAAACAGAAATGTCATTTTTAGTGAGATAACCCCTAAAGGGATGCAGACACTGCAACTTTTCTCATCAGAGTACTGAGAGTGCACCAGTTGATTGTAATTAACCAGTCCCTCCCACTCAGAATCAATCTATACAGAACACAGTAAAGCAATTTCTTCAGAGCAGAAATTGGTAGAAATCCGGTACAAAGTTTGTTAAAATCCCTGTAATGTATATCAACCGGAGAGGATTGTTTATTGTTTTTTTTTCTAAACAAAAGTGCAGTTACACAGCTTAACACCTGCCAACTGATTCACCTACTGACAGAAATTATTAAAACATATGTACCACTTCTATACAAGCTACCCTGGAAGGTCGTTTTCTTTTTATAAAGGGCACGTTACATGGCCAATGTTATATATTTGCATCTATCTATGCACCCAACACCCATACTACCAGTTTTCTATCTAAGACCCTGAGGATGCTGGAGGGATTTAGGGAGGGTTTTTTGGTGTTGGGAGGGGATTTTAATCTAACCCTAGATCCTAGCCTGGACACCTCATCTGGTAGTACCCCATTATCTTTTAGAGCTCTTAAACATGTTAAACAACTCTTACGTTCACTACACTTGGTGGACAATTGGACAGAACCTAAACATCTATCTCAAATGTATAAACTGACTCTTAGTGCTCCGTGTACATCAGTTCCCTATCACATTAGAGAATGGGAGAATGAGTTGAATCATATGTTTGCACCTTTACAAATAAAAAAATTGATCAACTCACTTACCTCCATAAGCTCTCATATGTCATATAAATTCCTGGTTAGATGGTACCGGACTCCGGTTAAGCTGGAACAGATGCACCTGACTTCGGACGACAGCTGTTGGAGAGGTTGCAAACAAAAAGGTACATACCTCAACTTATGGTGGTCCTGCCCCAAATTTAATCATTTTGGGAGGCGATTGCCCCATGGATTGGAAAAATGACTTTGAGATCTATAGAATTTTCTCCTTTACATTTTCTTTTCCATGGGATGCCCGCCTCAATTAAGTTTTATAAAAAAAAGTATAACTCCCCATTTATTGAATGCGGCCAAATTATTAATACCTAAGTTCTGGAGACAAACCATATTGCCACGATCCTGGTGGTGGAGTCCGACAAGGAGCAACCTCTCTTATGACCCTGATTCCGGAACCCCTGGCAGTGCAGACAGGGAGTTCCAGAGTGTAGGGAGGCATGAGGGCTTGGTTGGGTCACTGGAGCAAGCGTGGAGGGTTCCTCTGGGCTTGTGTGTGGATGGTAGCATAGTGGTTCAGTTCGGGTTGGCAACAGGTGGGCAGCATGGTACAGATAGAGCAGGCAAGAGAGTAGTCGGGTACAAGCAGGGTCGTCAACTGGCTGGCAGCGTGGTACACAGGGATGAGACAGAAGAGTGGTCATAGGCAAGCCGGGGTCAGTGCAGGCGGAAGACAAGCAGAAATGGGAAACAGGCCAGGGTCACAGGAACAGGAAGCTCAGGTAAACTCAAGGCTGGGGATACAGGTAACGCTGTAGAACAGACAGCACTTGCTTCCTGGTGCTGTCCGCTTAAATGGCTGCTATGGGCGCCATTGCCGGCACACACGCACGCACACATGCCAAGAAGCGCGCAAACGTGCACAGGCGCATGCACACGCTACGCACGCCCGCGCATAGGCACTCTAGAGGCAGCAGATGTTTCCTGACATTGCCCCCCCAAAGGGCAGCCTCCAGATGCCCACACTGGTCATCTTCTCTGGGTGGTTCCTCTTGAAGGTCCTGATCAGTTTTTCTGCATGAATGTTACTCTCCGGTTCCCATGAACTCTCCTCAGGGCCATAACCCTTCCACTTGACCAGGTATTGGATGTGGTTACCCCTCTTCCTACAGTCCAAGATAGATTCCACTTCATATTCCTCCTCTCCATTAACTAGGATTGGCTCCGGTGGATTGGTCCTTCTACCTGGAAAGGGATCCACGGTTGCAGGTTTCAGCAGAGTCACATGGAATACAGGGTGGATTCGTAATGACTGAGGTAGCTCTAGTTCGTAGGCCACCCTGTTAATTTTCCTTTTGACTGGAAAAGGACCAATAAATTTGGGGCCCAGTTTCTTGGAAGGGCAATCTAGTTTCAAGTTTGCTGTTGCCAACCAGACCCGTTCACCGTGTTCCAAGTTTAGTTCACCACGCCTCCTCTTGTCGTAAACCTCTTTGTTGTATACCTGTGTTCTTGCCATGGTTTCCTGTAGCAGTTTGCAATTTTCTTTAAAGAAGTCCATTGTCCTTTGGACAGCTGGTACTGGGCTCTCCGGGATAGAGTTGGGCAGAGAGGATGGGTGAAACCCATAATTTGCGAAGAAGGGCGACTGTCTTGTGGGTGAGTGAACAGTGTTGTTGTACGAGAACTCGGCCAATGGTAGCAGCTGCACCCAGTTATCCTGAGAAAAGGTGAAGAAGCAGAGCAGGTACCGCTCCAATGTCAGCGTTTTTTCTGTAGTTTAGGATCTGGCATGCTGCTAATCTGAGGTACTGCCCGTTGGATTCGGGAAAGCAGGTCTTCTTGGGTTAGCAGGAAATTTCCGGCCTATATGTAATATGAAACACAAGCCTAGAAAAGAAGAGCGCCCATCGGGTCTGACGGGGTTTCAATCTTTTCGCTGTCCTCAGGTATTATAGGTTTTTGTGATCTGTGTATATTAGGATGGGGTGTGCCGCCCCCTCAAGAAGGTAGTGCCACTCCTCCAGAGCGGCCTTGATAGCCAATAGTTCTCTATCTCTGACGTCGTAATTCCTCTCTGGATCCATTATTTTTTGTGAGAAGAAAGCCACTGGGTGGAGGAGAGCCTTGGCAACCCGCCTTTGCGAAAGCACTGCTCCTACAGCAGTTTCAGAGGCATCCACTTCCAGGACATAAGGTAGCACTGGGTCAGTATGCCTCAGCACCGGGGCAGAGGTAGAGTCCTTTCAAGGTCTCGAAGGCTCTTTGCGCTTGGGTGGTCCAATGGAATCTGGTGTTTGACTTGGTCAGCTGGGTGATTGGGGTGATAATAGCTGAAAACCCCTTAATGAACTTACGATAGAAGTTAGCAAAATTGACAAATCGCTGGATACCCTTCTTTTCAGTCGGTACTGGCCAGTCAACAATGGCCGAGACCTTTTGTGGGTCCATCATGATTTAGGTGGTTGAGATAAGTAGACCCAGGAATGGGATACTTTGGCATTCGAAGAGGCATTTCTCAGCCTTGGCATACAGTCCATGTTGCCTGAGGCGGCCAAGCACTTTTGCGACCTGTTGGCGGTGGACATCCACTGAGGGGGAAAAGATAAGGATGTTGTCCAGATATACCATGACAAATTGATCCAGATAGTCCCTGAAAATGTCATTCACAAAGTGCTGGAATGTGGCTGGGGCGTTGCAGAATCCGAAGGGCATGACCAAGTATTCGAAATGCCCGAAAGGGGTACGGAAGGCGGTCTTCCATTCATCACCTTTCCTTATACGGATGAGGTTGTATGCCCCGCGCAGATCCAGTTTTGTGAAAACGGTGGCCGCCCCAAGTCGTTGAAAGAGTTCAGGTACAAGTGGTAGCGGGTACCGATTCTTTACGGTGATTTTATTCAGCTCCCTATAATCAATGCAAGGCCGCAGGGTGTGGGCTTTTTTTTTCCACAAAAAAGATTCCGGCTCCCGCTGGGGATGTGGATGGACGGATAAAGCCCTTCTTAAGATTATCATCCA
>BLSH010424689.1:35961-75315 GCA_018402905.1 Glandirana rugosa
GCAAGACACTTACCCTGTACTGTCTAGATGACTAGGGACAGTGACCCTAGTCAATCTAGACAATACAGGGCTGGTCGGGGGGGGGCGGGGGGTCAATCTTGTGTGGGTCCCTTGTAAACAATTGGGGAAGTGACGGGGGACGACCAATTGGGGAAGTGACGGTTACTGTAAAAACTATGGACATTGGTTTATGGCGTTTTTATTTTATTTATTTTTTTTACTGGTAATGGCGGCGATCTGCGATTTTTATCGGTACTGTGATATCGGGGCGGACATGTCGGACATTTTTGACACTTTTTTGGAACCAATGACATTTATACAGAGATCAGAAATTGAAATGTCCACTGATTACTGTATAAATGTCATTGGCAGTGAAGGGGTTAACCAGCAGGGGGCAGTGAAGGGGTTAACAAATGTTCCCTGGGTGTGTTCTAACTGGGGGGCGGGGGGGGGCTGGTCGGGACATAACAGATCTAACTGATCCCAGTGACAGGGATCAGTAGATCTGTCATGTCCCATTCACAGAACGGGGAACCGCCGTGTTTACTTCGGCGGTTCCCCGTTCCTCCTCTCTGAAAGGAGATCGCAGCGTGCGGCGGCACGTGCGCGCACCGCTCGCGCCCGCAGGAGCGCGCCCAGCACAAGCCAAATGGGAGGACGTCTATGGCATTTTAGAGCCGCGCTGTAGCCGTCATTCGGCTATGGCACGGGTGGGAGGTGGTTAAAACAACAAAGGTGCATTATCTGCGCTAAGTATAAAATAAGCAGCTTACAATATATTGCTGATCAACAATAATATAACATATAAAAGGTGGATTGCAGAGCTAGAACAGGTATAAACATGATAACAATTAAAATACATTGGTGATAAAATCAGTCCATGATAGTCCACAATGAAGATTCAAAGGTAAGAAAGAACCAGCACCAACTTCTGTGCAAAAGAGGAAAAACAGCACACCACAGCACCAGTGCTCTGCAGGTCTCCTTACCAGATTAAAATAATAAGCAGGCATATGCTCATGACAAGAATCCTCTTGTAAACAGCTACACAAGCGGATCCTCAGCTATAGACACTTCAGTGCAGAGTCCTTCAATATTCATGCTCAAACAAGCATCAGCATAGAAAAGAAAGGAAGCTTCTCTGCTGCCACTTCCAGCAACGTCTCCTTTGTACTTTGTACCGAATGGATCGATCCATTGTTATGTTTATACCTGTTCCAGCGCTGCAATCCACCTTTTACATGTAGAATATATATAATTTTAATCCCCCCCCCTTTTTTTTCCATCACATATTTTATATAGACATTTCACGAATATGAGCACATGGATTTATCACTATTGGTAATCACAACCTAAGATTTAGGACCCCTTAAAGAGGTACAATGTTTTTCTTTTTTTTTGGTACTTTGGGCAGATACTTTTCGAACATGATTACACAGATTTACCACTATTGATAACCACAAATTAAGAAGATCTACCCTAAGAGGTAGAATGGGGGTCTTTTTATTTATTTATTTATTTTTCTTTGTTTTGCACATAAGGTTGATTATAAAGTTTTATGGAGTGTATTGGAATGCTCACTTTGGAGTAAAGAAGAGAGAGATGATTCTCTCCAATCTGTGTAATGGGTGTGGTAGAGTTTGGGTATTTGTAAATTGGGAGGGGTGGAACTCATATGGGCGATTTGTGGATATAGGGAAGGGGGTTATTCCCCTTTTTTTTTTCTTTACGATTAGGAGATAGGGAGTTTTCAGACTCTTTCAAGAAATGGGTATAAGGTTGAGTGGGGGGCGGGGGGGGGGTCTTTCCATTTGTTGTTTTTTTTTTGTTTTTGTTTTTTGGGTGTAGGTATCGTTTTGTCCGTGTCCTCTGCTATACAGTATTAAATATTTAAAGATGTTATATGCTGAGAAAATATGTATGTTTACAAAGAAGATATGCTATAGATTATCTTGAAAGTGCAATAAAGACTATTTAAAAAAAAACAAACATATGTCTGGGTAGTTGTAGTGAGAGATGTTTGGTAGGTAAGGTAAAATTTAGTCAGGCCTGACTAAGTGCAGGCCTGATTGTTTTGATTCTGGGCTGGGAGTGGCTGAGGTAGGATTGAGTGATTCACAGAATGGTGTCATCAAGACCTCCTACTTCTCTCCAGAAAGTTCTGGTGTTTTCTGGACACAGAGCTGGGAGGGGAGGTGTAGCCACCTGGAGTGTTCTAAGGAGCCTTGACCAATCCCCAATCTGGGTTGGTAGGGGGCATGCCTCCTTAAACACCCAGGGTCAGCCCAATCTGGGAGTAGAAGTTTGGGTGGAAGTCTGGAGATGGAGTAGTGTGGGCTGCTGCGGCCAGGAGAAGCTCCCAGTTTGAGGGGGGGTGACCCCAGGCCTGGAGTGCTCGGGTGTAGCCAGGAGGAGAGAGATCTTGGTGGCAGGCACAAGGCAGAGCGGAAAGGACAGCAGGATAGAGCACTATCCAGGAGAGATCTCCAGTGTTCCAGTGTGGAACTACAAGTGTCAGGATGTCGGTGAGCAACATACCCTGGGAAACTGTTAGAGGCATGCCGGAGCGTATTGGGGTGAGAGACAATCTGGGAAGGATGCAGAAGACAGTATGGGATTCCTATGTTGCTGTGGTAATGGAGAAGGCCATGGAAGCTGAAGGAGCTGAAGGGGCTTGGTGGAGGATGGACTGGGAGTAGAAGTCTATCAGGCTAGCTAGCACACAGTACTTTGCTACACAATGGAGGCTATCTGCCTCTACCTGTAATGGGTGGTCCGGAGGCCCTGCTCCAACTATAGCAGGCCTCACCATGTGCTAGCTAGGCAGGAACAAGATGTAATGGAGGCCTGATAAATATCCTTTCAGGTATCACCTGGAGAAGCAAGTGTTGTGCAGGAGAGAGGAACAGGAGAAGCAGTGTTGTGCTGGAGAGAAGTGCAAGGAGTGTAATGGTCAGCAAGTGATATGCTGGAGGAAGATGGAGAAATGGATATATTGGCGAGTGTACAGTATAGTTGGTCCCATGTACAGAACTGTTCAATTTCTGGGCATCCCATAATCATCCCTACCCCATCCAAGTTAAATTCCCCTAATAAAAAAAAACAAAACAAAGTACCAGCCTGTTCTGTGTCTCCAGATGTGCGGAAAAGTGTGATTGAGGGCAGTGTGATCAGGTGAACCACATCAACCAGCCACCCCTAAGGGGGACATTGGCTACACATATACATCTAATGAAAGCCATCAATGTGATATATTAATACGATGCTTGTCTTCATAAAATATAGAGCACTTCCCTTATTAGTTGAATAATTCTGTTATTCTTTTCATTTAATAAGAAGACTGCTCGTTTAGCTAATCAGAAAAAATGTTCCATGCATTGCTACTTAGCACTTACCCCGGGAGGAGCTGTTGTTCAGGTCCCCTGTTCCCAGTGCCAACAACCACCTGGGCAGCACTGCACTGTCTGACACACCAAGGCTGAAAAAAGAATATTTAGTTGTGCAACACACCCAACAAGGGAACAAAAATGGCAACGGCAGTAAACAGTCACAAAGTAAAGCAAATAATAGTACAGTACAGCAATAACAAATTGTAAACCAAATATTTCTGTACCCAAACCCCATTGGGTAACTGAATCACAACTCTATGGGGGCCCTAAATAGAGGTAATACTCCTCTAGAGGCTAAGGTCCCTTTCACACTGACGAACCGATCGAGTCCGTCTGTCAGTTTTTCGGACCATCCATTGCTCTCTATGAAGCGGCAGATGTCAGTGGACATGTGTCAGCTGACACCCACCAACATCCAGTCTGATCCTGTCCGCAAAAAACAGGTTGATGGGGGTCCTTTCCTTAGCTGTCTGGTGGACTGAATCGCATGACAGTCGGATGGAAACAGACATGTTTCCATCTGACAGCCCCATAGAGAACGACAGTCTGTGTCCATGTCAACTTTGCATCAGCGGGTGACAGGCATGACAGGAAGCTGGCACGTATGTAGCACTTTCTAGTGTGTGTTAGAAGTTAGTGCAGGTTGTATTAGAGTTCAGAGTAGGTAAAAATATAGTTTAGCTCAGGACTAACCTGAGCTACAGAATCTGGGTCAAGGTTATTACAGTTCAGTGCTGGATGACTCATCCTGGCAGCTCTCTGGTGCTTCCACCTGTTCTCTGAGACATTGGAGAATGCCCTAGATCTAGTGACTGGAGGTTAGGAGGAGCTGCCTTGAATATTTATGGAGCCGCAGCCAATCCTCAGAGGTAGGCTGGCAGGGGAATGAGACCACTTCATAAATAGACATCGGCCATGCCAGCAGTGGCAGTCAGGTGGAAGATGAAGATGCAGTGCTAAAGGAGGCTGTGGCCCTCAGGAGTGCCTAGTGCCCTAGTCTGGCAAGTATCATTTCTATCTGCTGCTCTGTTTCTCTGCTATCAGCATGAGTCACTTCTGACAATTTTTCCTGGCACCAAGATAAAAATGTTGACAGGGTGGGGAGCTCCATCAGATTGACTCAACTCTGTATCTGTGTGATGGGGTGTGGGGGGGGGGGGGTCACTTCCCTCCAATCAGCTCTCAAAGCTCTCCTCACTGAGCTCTGCAGAATGTAACTTCAGCTCTCTGTCCCGTTTTTTTCTGAGCTCTCAGACAAGCTTATAAATGCAGAACGTTGAATGGATGTAGAGAAGAGAACACTGTAGACAAACAGATACAACTTATGTAGCAGGATTTGTTATATCTCTGTTTATCGCCTGAGGATAGTCCCTTCACTAGGTAGGGTTTACAACCACTTTAAGGGAACTACCCCCAGAAATCTGTCATTAGGCCTGTTTTGAATTCCCCTGAAGGTGTGTTGTAAAGATATTCCTGTTAAGGTAGAAGGACGGAAATGTATAAAATGAAAGACAATGTTATGAGACAGTTTACAGAAATTTGTAGAAGCCTTGTTTAAAAGGTTGACAGATGTTCGATCTGTTAATCTCAAACAAACAGAAGGTTATTACAAATTTCCCTATTAAAAAAAATGTGAGTAGAAATGAAAATAACCATGATTTAGTTTAGCTGCTTGCCTCCTGCCCACAGTAGATTTACTGCAGAAAAGGCAGGCCGGACAATGTATCTTCCATAATATATCCTATAGTCTGTAGACACTATAACTTTTGCGGAAATCAATACGCTTATAGGGATTTTTTTTACCAAAAATATGTGGCAGAATACATATTGGCCTAAATTGATGAAGAAATTTGATTTTTTAGGTAGTGCCCCCATAGAGTAGGTATTCCAGCAGGTTCTAGCAGGATTGGCAGGGGGTAGGCCTCCTTAAATACTCTGAGTCAGCTCAATCTGGAGGAGAATTGTCGTGTGGAAGTCTGAAGATATAACAGAAACGCTGTGGAGGCCCCATCCGGGAGGTTGCCCCAGTCTGGGGAGGGTGACCTTGGGGCCTGGAGGATCGGGTGCAGCCAGGAGTGGTGGTGAATTCCTGGAGTCACACAAGGGAACAGGAGAACAGCGTAGGTGCTACACAGTGAGAGACTTTAAAGTGATCCACCGGTTTGGTGAGTGACGGTCCCTGTGGACTGCAAGAGAAAGTGGTGGAGCAGGCTGGGAGAGGAATAGTGGACAGTCTGTGGGAGCCTTGGGAGCCAGTTCAGGGAAAGGAGAGCCACTGAGGAAGAGCAGGTCGGTGGGACCTGGAAGAAGATGGGCTGGGAGTTGTAGTCTATGAAAGGCCCGGCTAGCACTCAAGTACTTTTTGTTCACATTCAGGGGCACGTGATCCCTGGCCTGTGATGAGTGTTCCGGAGGTTCTGCTGAGAGTAGGCCTCGCCATGTGCTAGCCGCGGTGAAGAGAAAGGAACAGAGAAGCTTGATAAATTTACTTTCAAGCTGGAAACTAAGTTCAGTTCTGGAGAGAGAACTGTCGGAGAAATGGTCAGCAAGTTGAGTGCTGGAGAGTTGTGAGGAGTAACAGTCTGCAGAGGGACAGTCTGCAGGGAAGTGCGCATATACAGGAGTGTATATGGACTTTTGCACTATAATTCTTTGGGCATCCCACAGTCATCCCTTATCCCCATCCAAGTTATTTCCCCTAAATAAAACAACAAAAACAAGAGCCGGGCTGTTCCATGTCTACGGACGTGTGAAATATGGTGTGATTGAGGGCAGCTATAAGGTGAATCACTATTACCAGCCACTCTCAAGGGAGCACATGGCTATATTTATATTTTTTTATTGGATGTGTTTTAGAACAGAAAGTAAAAAATATAGTTTTTTTGTTTGCAAAATTGTGTGTCTTTTTTGTTTATAGTGCAAAAACTAAAAACGGGAGAAGTGATCAAATACCACCAAAAGAAAGCTCTATTTGTGGGAAAAGTGTTAGCAGGTTATTGAAGCATGCTCTTGGAAGCTTGTTGTATGCAGAGAATACTTTACCTGGATGGAGGGTGTCTTTATCATGTGTTTTATCATAGACAGGAAGAGAACAACAAACAAGTACATACTTAGGGGTTGATTTACTAAAGGCAAAGAGACTGTGCACTTTGCAAAGTGCAGTTGCTCCAGAGCTTAGTAAATTAGCAGAAGCTCTGCTGACTTCCATCATCTAATCACGTGCAAGCAAAAATGCATTTTTTTTATTTTCCTTGCAGGTGATTGGGTATTCTTTGCAAAGAGAACCTTTGCCTCATTTACCAAGCTCTGGAGCAACTGCACTTTGCAAAGTGCACAGGTCTATTTGCTTTTAGTAAATCAACCCCTTAGATACAGAAGGTATTCTGTTATTACTTTGTACCATAGAATACACACTATCATACTGCAGTGCCACCTGCTGGTATAGACAAGTATAATGCATATAATTCACAATATAGAAAGCTTCTTGCTGTTGCTTCTTTCAACACCCCTTCTCAACAGCATGCACTTTGTCAAATTATATTCAGCTTCTTCTGGAAATAACTATGATGTTCCTTCAACAAAGGCTTGGTGAGTGCATCAGCAGTCATCTCCTCTGATGGGCAGTATCGAATGTCAACACCTTGTTCTTGATTGTCCCTCAGTAGGTGATACTTGACGTCGATGTGTTTGGTCCTAGGATTGACCCTTTCTGATTGCGTGAGCTTTATACATCCCTGGTTGTCTTAAAAAATGGGAATTGGTTTTGACATGTCCACAAAAAGTTGACAAATCCATTTCGCTTCTCGACATGTGTATCCTGCTGCAATGTACTCTGCTTCAGTTGAAGGAAGAGCGACAGTTGTTTGCTTTTGACTAGACCAACTTATGGCTCCTTCCCCATACTGGAAGATGAATCCCTTGTGGATTTGCGGTCTGTGCAGTCCCTGGCCCAATCAGCATCCACATATCTAACCAGTTTTGTATCTGATGTTGCTGGAAACCATAACTTCATCTGAATTGTTCCTTTGAGCTACTGCATCACTCTTTATTGCATTCCAATCACGCTGATAGGGAGCTGGGACTTTCCTGCATAGTATCCCCACTGCTGTAGCTATATCTGGTCTTGTCACAGTGGCAACAAATAGCACTTTACCGATTGGCCTGCAATACGTGCAGTGGCGTAACTAGAACCTTCAGGGCCCCGGTCCAAGAAACTATGAAGGACCCCCTGACCAGTGCCCTTCCCTCTTCCCACTGATCCTGGGGCCCTTTACTCCTATCACGGGTTCCTTTATTACGGTACTGCAGTGGGGCCCTTTCACAAGTTCTGCAGCAGGCCCCCTTTCTGCCATCTTCGGGCCTTCCCACGGTGGTGAAATGCCAGGGCCCGGTCACAATTGCAACCTTTGCAATCCTGAGAGTTCCCTCACTGGTGTCAGTAGTTTTTAATTTTTATTTTAATTTTAACTTTTTTTTACCATTTTATTTTATTTATTTTACAATTTTATTCTTACAATTTTTTTAGGAGCTCTGTTGGGGGGCTTTGATGGGATATCAGGGGACTAAAGAAACCTCAGCTCTCAATTTCCATCTGTGTAGCCTCAGCTGCACAGAATGAATGGATAGGAATAGCTGTGCACCGAGCACCCCATTCATTCAGAAATGGAAGTATAGTAAAAAATAGTTTACTATGTTTCAGTTATGAATGAACCAATTGGTACCAATCTCTGACTCTGTTCATTCAGAAAAGGAAGGAGCCAGTAAATGACAAATTTACTGACCCATTCCCATCTCTCCATCATGACGCATCTTCTACAGCAGCTGGCAGGAGAGAGGAGGGGAAAAGACAGCAGCTTTGTGGGGGGGGGGGGGACCAGGGAAGCACACAGGTACCTTAGTAACAGCAGAAGACAAGTAAACTGGATAGAGAAAAATGGAGGAGATTGGGTCCTCTAAATGCCACCCCCGCCATCCCTCCTATTCAGGTGTACCAGGGAGGCAAACGGGCCCCCTGGACCATGGGGCCCGGTTGCAATTGCAACCCCTGCAACCCCTTTCGTTACGCCCCTGAGTACTTGTCATTGTTGGATAACAAGTTTTCTGCTTCATTGTTCTTTAAATATATTGGTTTCATAGGAGTTTGCACTTCCTTTGCCTCTTGCATATGGAATTGTTCCAAGATTTCAGAGATTTTCTCAGACTGGTTGAGAAGATAACTTCCATCTTCTTCTCTCTCTATTTGGATTCCAAGATAGTAGCTAATGTTCCCTAGTTCTTTGATTTAAACATTTTCTTTCAGCTTGTGAACTATTTGATTGCAATTCCCTCTCTGGTAAGTACTTTGTTCGCTTTCTCATTCCACATCCTTGCAGATTGCTTAAGACTGTAGATGCTCTTTTGAAGTTTACACACAAGGTTGTCTCCTTGCCCAAACCCTAGTGGTTGCTCCATGTAGAGATCTTCCTTAATGTCACCATATAGGAAAGCAGTTTCAATGTCTAGATGTTTCACTTGCTAAGAAGCGCTCTAATGGTGGAGTGTTTTACGACGGGAGCGAATGTTTCATCGTAATCTTCACCAAATTTCTGGGAGTATCCTTTGAAAAATAGTCTGGCTTTGTATTTGAGGTTATTCCTTTCTGCGTCTGACTTTACTTTGAAAGTCTATTTACTTCCTATAGTTTTGCAGTTAGGAGGGAGCTCTGTGAGTGTCCAGGTCTTATTTTCTTGAAGTGATTTTAATTCTTCTTCTTCCCAGGATGTTGGTTCAAGAATGCTGTGTGTTTTGACAGTGTATGACAGAGTGCGGGATGGTATCCCCTTTGAAGTCCGAGTGGATCTTCTGATTTCAGGCAATTCAGCAGGATCTGGTAGGGAACTTGGTTTAGGCAGTGTGAGTTCCACCTCTTGTTCTGATTCCTGCACAGATTTGCTTTGGCTGATCTTTTCTTCCAGCTTGCTTGGCATATTCACTGCACAGATTTCAGAGATCAATGTTCCTAGTGATGGGGTCTCATCAAAATAAACGTTATGGCTTATTGTCACTTTGTCAGTCTTTGGGTGTAGGATTCTGTAACCCTTAGTTTGCTCATTGTAGCCTACTAGAATGGCTCTGTTCTCCAGTTTGGATTTCTTCTCACTTGGAATATAGACGTATGCTTTACATCTGAACACCCTGATGTGCCCTATGCTAGGCTTTGATCCATGCCAATGGAGTACTTTTAATAGCTTTTGAGGGTAGTCTGTTCTGTAAGTAGGTTGCAGTCATGACTGCTTCTCCCCAGTACTTGTGAGGTAGGTTGGCATGCGACAATATGCACCTGGCCATTTCTATAAGAGTGCAATTTTTCCTTTCTGCTACACTGTTATGTTCAGGCACTTTGCAAGGCATTATTGTCAAATCTTCTGATAAGCCTCTCTTTATAATGTCCTGTATAGCTTTAGGACTTCGGTGCCCCAGCTGCCTGTGCCATAAGTATATACATTTGTTGTGTAGGTCATTAGAGACTATATTGGCTTGTTGGTCTATGGTGATGAGCTTTTATAGATGATCATTCAGTTTTCCTTTTGCGAGGAGTTGCTTATTATTGTGAATTGTGCAATCGCCACCCTAAAACTTAACTGTGAGACCGTTGTTTGCAAGACTTTTCACTGATAGAAGTCTTCCTTCTAGTTCTGGAACATACAGCACTTTTTTACGTGGATGCTGTGCTTGCCTTGTGGTGTAATACAGTTCAGGAAGCCCTGGCATTTACCTTTGGCAGTGATGCTTTTCCTGTTTGCTAGGAAAACTTTGTCTTTGGCACTGTAATCAATGTTTGTGAAGAAGGTCTCATCGCTAGTCATTTGGCTTGTCGAACCTCAGTCTATGCACCAGCCGCGTGGCTTGCGGGAGTGTGTCACTTTAAATGTGCCACTCCATGGTGTGTCTGCAGTTTCCTTTGTGGCTGCTTTGACTCTGTCTCTTGTGAATAGCTCTAGCTTTCGCTACTCGGCTTTCCAAATAGAACAGTCCTTTTTTAAGTGACCAAACTTTTTACAGCTTTGTCATCATGGTGCATATTTTCTTTCTTTCTGTTGTATTCATCGATTAACTTGTCTTTGATATATTATAACATTAGTTCCTGCTCAGGTCTGGTTTCTAAAGTGTTAATAAGAGTAGTACATGTCTCTGGAAGGCTGCAGAGGAGCAGGGCAACAATATGGTTATCTTTGATGTCCTTGATGTCCTCTCCGATGGCATGCAGCTGCTCTATGATCTTTAGCATGGCTTTCACGTGGTCACACATTTGCTGGATTTCTTATAGTCTCATCCCATACAGCATTCATAGCAAAAACAGCTTACTGTTGAGGCTTGAACACTCGTGCAGCTTTTGTAATGAAGTCCACATACCTTTGGCTGTTTTCTCTATTCTTATGTGGATAAGCTGTTCATCTTCCACTAATAAGCTTATAATTGCTTTTGCTTGCCAATCCTTCCTGTCCCTGTCCTCCGTTTCTCCATTAGTGGGTCTGTCTGTATTCAGCACTTGCCACAAGTCATTCTTGCTAAGAAACATTTCCAGTTTACATTTCCACAGCTGGTAATTGGCATTGTTAAGCTTTGCTATTGCAAACTTGACATCTGAACCACTTGCCATCTTGCAGCAGCTTGCATACAGTACTCACAGATTTTCTGTATTCAATGAGTATCCCCTCCACTGCCTGGGTGCTGCTGGGTGCCTGCTGGGTGCGCTGGAACCCATAACCTGTTGTGCAGAGTATTGCAATTAAGCGCTAGAAGCTTCTTAGTTGCAGAGAATATTTTACTTTTAAGGAGGAGTATCAGAACATAAACAGGAACTTAATAACAAACGAGTATACAGTTAGATGCAGAAGCTACATCCTGTTATTACTTTGTACCATAGAATACACACTATCATACTGCAGTGCCGCCTTCTGGTATAGACAATATATAGTGCACAATATAGAAAGCTACTTGCTGTTGCTTTTTTCAACAAAAAGGACATACATTTTATTTGGGTATAGCATTGCATAACTGGCCTGGTCATGAAGGGGGGTAAATCTTCTGGAGATCAAGTGGTTAAGGGAATCTTTTACTGAGGAAGTATGGAGGCTTTCTAGCCAGTGTCGTTGTACAGTGGGAGAGGGGCTTTTACTAGGGGAAGACATCAATCTTTGTCCATGCTTTGTAGGAACACCGTATCCATGCCATCTCTACTGACAAAACTGCAATCTGCCTTGTTTACATAGGCAGACTGCTGTTCTACCTCTGTACTGAATGATCGGCAAGTGCCGGTGAACATTGAGTCCCACTGTGTATAATGACAGTGGGAGAGGGCCGCTGGCGGCGTGCGTGCGCACCCCCTACCCGGAAGTGTTGGATCACGTACTAGGTACATGAACCGGCGCAGCAGTGCTACTTTGATGCCATATATGTAAGTTATATGGTTGGCAAGTGGTTAAAATAGTGCTGGGACAAACACATTTATACCAATTTCACTTTAAAATGTTGCCAGGAAGTAGTTAAAATATAACTGATATTGTAAAACCAGAGCCTCTCAGTTTACTTGAAGCAAAATTATTTAAACTGAATTCCTATTCACTTTACCTGCTTTTCTTTGTGTTAAAGAATTAATAGCTACAGTGGATATAAACATTCTACACATCCCTGTTAAAATGACAGGTTTCTGTGATGTAAAAAAATTAGATAAAGATAAATCATTTCAGAACTTTTTCAACCTTTAATGTGACCTATAAACTGTACAACTCAGTTGACCAACAAACTGAAATCTTTAGGTGCAGGGAAGTAAAAATAAAAAATGAAAATAATATGGTTGCATACGTGTGCACACCCTTAAACAAATACTTTGTTGAAGCACCTTTTGATTTTATTACAGCACCCAGTCTTTTTGGGTGTGAGTCTATCAGCATGGCACATCTTGACTTGGCAATAATTGCCCACTCTTCTTTGCAAAAACACTCCAAATCTGTCAGATTGTGAGGGCATCTCCTGTGCACAGCACTCTTCAGATCACCCCACTGATTTTAATCAGATTCAGGTCTGGGCTCTGGCTGGGCCATTCCAAAACTTTAATCCTATGGTGTAGCCATTCCTTTGTTGATTTGGATGTATGCTTTGGGTTGTTGTCAGCATTCTAGCAAAAGCCTGAAGGTTTTGTGCCAATATTGACTAGTATTTGGAACTCTTCATAATTCTACCTTGACTAAGGCCCCTGTTCCAGCGAAGAAAAACAGTCCCAAAGCATGATGCTGCCACCACCATGCTTCACTGAGAGTATGGTGTTCTTTTGGTGGTGTGCAGTGTTGTTTTTGCACAAAACATATATTTTGGAATTATGGCCAAAAAGTTCAACCTTGGTTTCATCAGACCATAACACATTTTCCCACATGCTTTTGGGAGACTTCAGATGTGTTTTTGCAAAATTTAGCCAGCTTGGATGTTTTTCTTCTTGAGAAAGTGCTTCCGTCTTGCCACTCAACCCCATAGCCCAGACATATGAAGAATATGGGAGATTGATATTCCTGCAGCTCCTTTAATGTTGCTGTAGGCCTCTTGGAAGCCTTCTTCACCAGTTTTCTTCTCGTCTTTTCATCAATTTTTGAGGCAAGTCCAGTTCTTGGTAATGTCACTGTTAAAATCTGAAAAATACAGCGCTACTATGCTCTAATCACAATCAGATGCTGCCTGACACCTAAATAAGTATCCCCAATACTCAAGAAAATAATAAATCCTAAGTTGGTGCGGCGCAATAAAAAATAAAAATAAAAAATAAATAAATAAAATAATTACATAAAATATTGCCACCCAGTGGCTAAAGTGTGAAAGTGCATAAAACGCAGTGCATTAATATAAACAAATGTGACAATCAATATTATAATCTTTGATAAGTGAAAAATGAAAAATCACTGTTGGTAATAAAAAGTCCTTTAAACAGTTTATGCAGTGCAATAAGCTGAATTCATTCAGTGCAAAAAAAGTGCAAGAAAAGAAGTGCTTAGTGTGAGCTGTCAACATCTAAGGCAGATGGATTCCAAGCTTAACGTGCTTCACAGTGGGACCACACACCACCACCGGTTACACTATGCGCTCACCTTCAGGTGTGACCTCTGATGAGCCAAGTCGCACATTCCCCTATGGGGTTAAATCCTCCTCAGGCATACACTTTGTCAGACTCCACATATGAATCGAGGTAATATGTATGGAAAAGAGGAAACTACATAGTGCTGAATCCTTTTAAAATATTTCTATTTATTAAAAAGATTAAAAACACTCACATTTTCCAGTGCATCAACTCCGGTGCACTCGGGCTATTCACCATAAGACAATAGGCTGCAATCCCCTGGGTGATCAGCTGCCAGCTCCCTGCTTGGTCACACGCTGTTCACAGGGTGGTCGTGACGTCACCAGCTCCTCCCCATACATATTACCTCAATATACTACTAACTCCTATTTAACATGAGTTTGAATGTGATTGCTTAATCATGAACACAGCAACATCCCCAGTTATAAGAGGGTGTGCACACTTATGCAACAGCATTATTTTAGTTCTTTATTTTTACCCCCCTAAAAGATTTCAGTTTGTTTTTCAATTGAGTTGTACAGTTTATAGGTTACATTAAAGGTGGAAAAAGTTCTGAAATTATTTATCTTTGTCTCATTATTTTACATTGCAGAAAGCTGACATTTTAACAGGGGTGTGTAGACTTTTTTATTGTTGGAAGAGCAACAGCAATCTGCTTATATAAACTCAACAGTATACAAATGATTATTCCTGTCTATACCAGCAGGTGGCACTGCAGTATTATAGTGTTTAGTGAATGTATTCTACAATATAACAGGATGTATGGTCTATCTCTGTTATATGCACTTGTTTGTTATTAAGTTCTTGTCTTCTTGTTCTATGATAAAGATATCCTCCATTAAAGTAAAGCTATCCTCTGCATACAACAAGCTTCAAGCGCGTGATTTCAATACTCTGACAACAGGTTACAGGCCCAGCGCACCCAGCAGGTACCCAGCTGCACACAGGCAATGAAGATGATTCTGCAAGCCCAGGCACTGGAAAGAATTCTACAGAGAATCTGTGATTGCTGTATACAAGTTCTTGCAAGATGGCAAGTGGTTCAGATGTGAAGTTTGCAATAGCAAATCTAAACAATGCCAATTACCAGCTGTGGAAATTTAAAGTGGAAATGTTTCTTAGCAAGGATGACTTGTGGCAACTGCTGAATACAGACAGACCGACAGACGGAGAGACAGAGGACTGGGACAGAAAAGATAGGCAGGCAAAAGCAATTATAAGCTTGCTAGTGGCAGATGAACAGCTTATCCACATAAGCACAGAGAAAATGGCAAAAGGTATGTGGACTTCATTACAGAAACTGTATGAGCATTCAAGCCTCAACAGTAAGCTATTTCTGCTACGAAAGCTGTATAAGATGAGACTAACAGAAGGCCAGCAAATGTGTAACCACGTGAAAGCTATGCTAGAAATCATAGAGCAGCTACGGGCCATCGGAGAGGACATCAATGATAACCATATTATTGTCCTGCTCCTCTGCAGCCTTCCAGAGGCATATACTGCTCTTATTAATGCTGTAGAAACTAGACCTGAGCAGGAACTGACACTGGAATATGTCAAAGGCAAGTTAATTGATGGTTATGACAGAAGGAAAAAAATATGCACCATGATGGCAAAGCTCTTAAGATGTACAAAGGCATAAAGCACAAAAAAGAAAGCAGAGCCTGTTTTCGCTGTAAAAGGACTGGTCATTTAAAGTAGGACTGTTCTATCTGGAAAGCCAGAGAGCGAAAGCTACAGCTATCCACAAAATAAAGAGGCAAAGCAGCCACAAAGGAAACTGCAGACACCTCATGGAGTGGCACCTTTAAAGTGACACAGAGCAGCAATCCACATGGCTGGTGCATAGACTCAGGTGCGACAAGCCACATGACTAGCGATCAGACCTTCTTCACAAACATCGATTAGACTGCAAAAGACAAAGTTTTCCTAGCAAAGGGAGAAAGCATTACTGCTGAAGGTAAAGGCCAGGGCTTTCTGAACTGCATTACTCCACAAGGAAGTCACCACAGTATCTTTAAAGAAAGTGCTGTATGTTCCAAAACTAGAAGGCACCCTTCTATTAGTGAAAAGTCGTGCAAACAATTGCCTCACAGTTAAGTTTCAGGGTGATAAATGCACAATTCACAATAATAAGTGATTCCTCGCAAAAGGAAAACTGGATGATCACCTATACAAGCTCATCAACACAGACCAGCAAGCCAATATACCTACACAGCAAATGTATTCACCTATGGCACAGCAAGCTAGGGCACAGAAAGTCCAGAAGCTATTTAGGACATTATAAAGATAGGCTTATCAGGAGATTTGACAATAAAGGCCTTGCAAAGTGCTCATGAAATGCAAGTGCTGCATGTGCTCCCCTTCCACAGGCATCTCAAAGAAAAACTACTCAACCCCTGCAGCTCATACACAGTGATGTATGTATGCTCTTGAAGGCGTCACATGATGAAACGGACATAGAGCAGAGCCAGGACGCTGAGGATACCGCGATTGGCAGTTCACACTTGCAGTCCATGACAGGGCTGGAGGGGAATGGCTTCACACAGCTGAGTGTGTTACTCCCTAGTGTCAGGCAGGCACTCTTCAGTGTGAGTGAAATGAAAACAGTTTTTTTTTTTTGTCAATAGATTTTTGTTGGTCTTTTCTACATATTACAACAAAGGTGGTACAAAGGTAGCACAAAACTAGGTCCAAAATAGCACAATGGGTGATTACAAAAAGGAACTTGGTATATGAGCATGGTATGAAGAACAATGATACATATAGGTATTAATTGGAAATAGTGATAGGATCTTTACAAAGTCGCGAATCAATATATTGATCGGTGAATATACATTATAGAATACATTAGTGAGCATTCATTGTAGGATACGTTATATAGATACATTATTTGGATATAACAGGCATATGTAGGTAATACAAATTTCTAATTTTAATGACTTTATACATGTGGCCATATAACCCAAGCTTTCTGGAACTTTTTGTATGTCATGGAGTTGATCGCTATTAGTTTTTCATATGTTTTATTTGCGTTGACTGCACCAACTACTTCTGACAGGTTAGGAGCCAGTTGGGATTTCCATTTTTGTAAAATTTATGTAATATTGAGGACCTGGCGGCTAACAAGATATGTGTGATCGAATGAAAACAGTTTTTAACAAGTCTATATATTTTTTACGCTATGGTAGCTTCTTTCCTTTGTCTTCCCCATGAAATGCTGTAATCGATTGGGAGAAAAAAACTGTGATTGATGATTGTTTGTGGAAAATGTGTTCATCCAGTTGGTGTATCCAATTACTGATCTGGTGAGTCCAATTTAGAGCAAACGGTGAAGGAATCACATATTTGGTACAGTTTGCTTTTTGTGACATTTACAACAAGAAGAGACTGTTCACTCATTTTTCCCATTTCTTTAGTTTATTTTTTCCACTACTGTGTATTATCTTATAGTTTGATCTTCATTGCACTTTAATTCATTCATTTTAGAGTATGTTGCATAGAGTTTGTATTATGCACTAGCACTTTATAGATATTGTACATTGAATTGGTTTGACACATACAGTATCTCACAAAGTAAGTGCACCCCTCACATTTTTATAAATATTTTATTATATCTTTTCATGTGACAACACTGAAGAAATGACACTTTGCTACAATGTAAAGTAGTGAGTGTACGGCTTGTATAACAGTGTAAATTTGCTGTCCCCTCAAAATAACTCAACACACACCCCTAAGTGAAAATGCCGAAATTGGGCCCAAAGTGTCAATATTTTGTGTGGCCACCATTATTTTCCAGCACTGCCTTAACCCTCTTGGGCATAGAGTTCAGCAGTGCTTCACAGGTTGCCACTGGAGTGCTCTTCCACTCCTCCATGACAATATCACGGTGCTGGTGGATGTTAGAGACCTTGCACTCCTCCACCTTCTGTTTGAGGATGCCCCACAGATGCTCAATAGGGTTTAGGTCTGGAGAAATGCTGGGGTGTACTCACTTTTGTGAGATACTGTATAAATGTAAATTTTGAATGGTTGGGTTATGCACATGTATACACATGGTATAATTTGAATTATTCACTACTTTAGAATGTAGGATTTGTTTGTGTGCAGATTAGCGCTATTCTTATCACTGTACACAGTTTACTAACTGTTTTTCACAATAACTGGAACAACAGCTGCCCATTATAGCACATATCTGTGGCACTGTTATTACATATTATATGGGAAACAGATATCTACTGACTTTCATTGATGATTATTCCAGGTACACAACTACCTATTTGATGAAACACCAGAATGAAACATCAGAGAAACTTCAAGAGTTTGTTGCCATGTCTAGCAACAAATTCCAATACAAACCAGGAATAATATGCACCGATAATGGGGGAGAATACATAAGCAAAGAAGTGGCATCATACCTGAAGAGACAATGAATAGTACACCAGACAACCAAACCATACACTCCTAAACAAAATGGTGTAGAAGAAAGGAAAAATCATAGAAATGTGGCAAGGATCAAAGCTTAGTATAGGGCACATCAGAGTGTTTGGATGGAAAGCATATGCCTATATTTTAAGTGAAAAGCGATCCAAACTGGAGAACAGAGCCATAGAGGGCATTCTAGTAGGCTACAATGAGCAAACTAAGGTTTACAGAATCCTACACCCAAAGACTGACAAAGTGACACTAAACCGTAGTGTTTATTTTAATGAGAGCCCATCACCAGAAACACTGATCCCTGAAAGCTGTGAAGTGAATATGCCAAGCAAAGCAGAAGAAAAGGTAAACCAAAGCGAACATGTGCAGGAGTCAGAACAAGAGGTGGAACTCACAATGCCTAAACCAAGTTTCCCACCAGATCCTGCTAAACTGCCTGAAGTCAGAAGATCCACCAGGACTACAAAGTTGATACCACCCCGCTAGCTGTCATACACTGTCAAAAAACACAGCAACCAACATCCTGGGAAGACATGGAAAAACTGCCAAAAGTTGAAGCCAATAAATGGAGAAAGGCAACAGAAAAAGAATTAAAGTCACTTCAAGAAAATAAAACCTGGACACTCACAGAGCTCCCTCCTAATCGCAAAACTATAGGAAGTAAGTGGACTTTCAAAATAAATTCAGATGCAGAAGGGAATATCCACAAATACAAAGCCAGACTAGTTGCCAATGGGTACTCCCAGAAATTTGGTGAAGATTACGATGAAACATTTGCTCATGTAGTAAAACACACCACTACCAGAGCACTTCTTAGTATTGCAGCTGGCAATGGCATGCAAGTGAAACACCTAGACGTTAAAACTGCTTTTCTATATGGACACATTAAAGAAGATCTCTACATGGAGCAACCACCAGGGTTTGAGCAAGGAAACAACCTTGTCTGTAAACTTCAGAAGAGCATCTATGGTCTTAAACAATCTGCAAGGATGTGGAATGAGAAAGTGAATGAAGTGCTTACCAGAGAGGGATTTTCAAGAAGTAAAGCAGACCCCTGTCTCTACTCCGCAAATGAAGGAGACAGATGGATACATCCTTATGTATGTCGATGACATTATAACTTGTTTTGAAGAAAAAGGGGATTACAATCAGAACAATGAAGCAGAAAACTTGCTACCCAGCAATGACATGTATCGCAGAGCAATCAGTGAGCTGCTATATGTTGCCACTGTGACAAGACCAGACATAGCTGCAGCAGTGGACATACTATGCAGGAAAATTTCAGCTCCCTGCCAGTGTGAGTGGAAAAGAGTGATGCAGTACCTGCAATTCAACAATTCTGATGAAGTTAGGGTTACTAGCAGCATCAGATCCAAAACTGGTCAGGTATGGCTCCACAGGTGCTGAGCACAGGGCTGCTGATAGGGCAGTACAACCAGCCCTGTTGTGCCGGGCCCGTCCTCAGCTGCACAGAGGGTTCCAGCTATCATTACAGTTTACTGCCTTTAAAAAAACTTGCTTAACTTCTCCATCGCTTCTCCCCCATTCTTACTTGATTATGGAGGTGGTTATATAATCTTCCTGGGCCCCATCCGATCAACATAGGGCCCAGGAGGTGAGCGCAGATGAGGGACTATTTCTTAATTTTCGGGGTGTATGAACATCATGCCGCCCCGCTACTCAATTAATGTAGTCCCGGCCGGCGGAGTGATACTATGAATCTCCGTCTGGCTCCCAACTCTATTCCTCAGGTGCTGAGTGAGAAGTGAGCGGCTGACAGGGAACAGCAGGAGGAGCGCGTGCCTGCACTGGACACAGTGAGTGGAGAACAGACTATCGAATCCTCACTGTGTCCTATTATAGCAGCTTATCATCATGGTAATTAGCATTACAATAACACAGGCAGCACAGTAAACAGGTGCTTTATCATGACTCTGTGTCACATGGCTGTTAGGTGCTGACTGTTATGGCTATGCTGTGTTACAGTCTGTTACATACAGCACAGCCATAAGCTATCAAAGTCAGCAAACAACAGCCATGTGACACAGAACCATGATAAAGCACCTGCTTACTGTACTGCCTGTGTTATTGTAATGCTGATGATCATAAAAGATGCTACTTTAAACTTCAGCTGGGGGAGCAGCAAACATGTGCAGTGGAGCTGCATTTTTACCACCCCCCAAACGCAAATCCCCTTTAGCTGCTTCCTGTCCAGCAACGTACCAGTAAGTCACTGGATTTGAAGGTTGATATCTTAATCATCACTGCAGCAAGGATCGAGGTATCCTTTTTTTTTTAGCCCTAGCGATTGTGCACAAAGTAAAATTAATCCAGTGACTAAGAAGCCACTGGATTACTTTTACAGGCCCACCACCACCTTTACTTCTGGTTCCTGGGACACAGTGAGAGGAATGGATGTCATTCCTCCCACTGTGTGACATCAGAAACCGGAAGCAATGAGTAACTTGGCACTTCCAGTTTCGGTCTCATGTAAACAAGCCATTACTGGCTTGAATAAGCATATGATCAAACCGATCTTGGTTTGATCAGATGCTTTGGAGGCCAGAGGACAGATATGGGCTCTAACAGACACCAGATCTCTCCATAAAGAGGACCTGTCATGGCCCATGCTATCACAAAGGATGTTGTTCATCCTTTGTGAAAGCAAAAAAAAATTAAAGATAGTGTAATTTTTTCTATTTTTAATAAAATGTAAAATAAATTTAAACTGCCTCCACTTCTTCGTGCTATCAATTGCGAATGCACACATGTTTAAATGGCAACAAACCTGCATTTAGTTTTGAGGCAGGGTCAGGGGTGGAGCCAGGGGTGGGGTCAAGGGTGTGGTCAAAGGGGGCCCCATCAGGTAGGCTGTTTGGGGCCCCATGATTTCTGACAGCGGCCCTAGCTGAGCACATGAACTTGTGATACATATAATGAATCCAATCAGGATCATACATAGGTACAGGGCATTTCAGCCTAGGAAACAAGTGGTGTTTACTCATCTTACCTGTTTAAGATTGGTCATACATATTAACTGGTTATACACCTATACCTTCCTATGCATGCACAGCTGTACAATTTCTGGCCAGACCTCTACAAGACATGATGAACAATAAATCTAAACAAAATGAATTCCAGCACAAATGAATGCTGTTTGGAGCTTGGAATTGGGAGCTGAGACATTGTGCCCTGTGCGAGGTGATTTACATCTGTCAAGCTAATTATAACCAGACGTCTGGTGAGCCTCAGTTTATTTGGGTTTTCCCTGCACATCTATCACCGGTGGAGGAGGCTTTATTGGTGTTGGAAATATATATATATTTTTACACATTTTTTAATATATATTTTTTGTGGCATTATGGACTATGAACTTTAAAGTTCTACACTGATTTATATTCATATGCACTTGCACTTTATTTTTATGATGAATATATATACACTGCTGTGAATACGATTTCACTTATTTTTGGATATGTAGATGCTGATTGGGCCGGGGACAGCACCACAGACCGCATATTCACAAGTGGATTCATCTTCCAGTATGGGGAAGGAACCATAAGTTGGTCTAATCAAAAGCAAGCAAATGTCGCTCTCTCTTAAACTGAAGCAGAGTACATTGCAGCAGCACACGCATGTGAAGAAGCGATATGGGTCGCCAACTTTTTGTGGACATTGGAATAGACATGTCAAAATCAATTCCCATTTTTAAAGACATCCGGGGATGTATAAAGCTTACGCAATCAGAAAGGGTCAATCCTAAGACCAAACACTTCAACGTCAAGTATCACCTACTGAGAGGCAATCAAGAGCAAAGTGTTATTGACATTCAATACTACCCGTCAGAGGAGATGACTGCTGATGCACTCACCAAACCTTTGCTGAAGGAACGTCACAGTTATTTCCAGCAGAAGCTGAACATAATTTGACAAAGCACATGTTGTTGGGAAGGGGTGTTGAAAGAGCAATGGCAATCTGCTTATATAAACTGAACTGTATACATATGCAATGCATTATACCTGTCTATACCAGCAGGTGGCACTGCAGTATTATAGTGTATAGTGAAAGTATTCTACGATAACAGGATGTATGGTCTATCTCTGTTTTATGCACTTGTTTGTTATTAAGTTCCTGTTTCATTTCTGTTTATGTTCTGATACCCCTCCATGAAAGTAAAGCTATCTTCTGCATACAACAAGCTTTGAGTGCCTTATATCAATACTCTGCGCAATATTTATATCCACTGTATATGAGCATGACATGTCCAGAGATGAATGATAGTTGTTTGGTTCTTAAGTAAATTAAATTAGGTATGCATTATTCTAGCAACATCTGGTTATTACCTGCTTTAAAAGCAATTCAGTCTTTCCATTTATGACTGCAAATTAAAGTGCCATAAAGCTAATATTCGTCAAGCTGCCTAAACACAAGCCTACACATAAAAGTTGAAAACCATCCCTTTTGGAATTCATAAAGTCAACTCTCCATTTAGAACCTGTATTTCATAACTAACCTAGCTGAACATGAATTCTCAAATGATTGCTGTTGTAAGAGATGTCTGAAATTCACCAGAAACTTGCTTATTTCCTTCCTGTGTAAACTCTCAGAGGTTATTAGAGATAATAGTTTTGACCTTTTTGTGTTATCTTTGTCCTGCTATAGAAAACAAAGTGAGTGTAACTTTCCTGCTGTATTGGCATTGAATGAGAATGTTCTGTGATATGGCATATCAGCTCTCTCCAAGCACTGTTATTCCATAAACCGGTTGTTAGCCTTATCACTTGTTGCAAATTATTTATGTTAAAGGCTTTTTTAATTTTCTTTCTGAAAAGAAGAAGAATTGCTTCTTGCATATTGGTTAGCTATGAGGTTTTAACAGACAGTTGAAAAAGCATATATGCAATATGCTATGATGGAAGTTGGGGTAGCATTAGCAGAAAAACAAATATCGAAGATGAAGGATTTATTAGATATATTTTGTTCTTGAGGAGTTGCAGTATAGTATTCTAGTAGCAATGGGTGCTGTGGCAGAGTCTTCCATAGGAGCTGTGTGCTTTTGGGGTCCTGACCAGCTATCCACATGCCAGGACTAACAGTAGAGGACTGTAGACTTGGCTGCTAATCATGGACCCAGCCACCTTTGCCTCAAAAGGTGAAGTCTTTCTCGGTTCATGAGGGCAGCAAACAGGGAAACCTATATTCCCTGGGCATGTCCAGGAGCTCAGGGGCTTGCAATAACCCAAGGGATTGTGGGAAAAAGAGTTAAAAGAACCCATACCTTTATTGGAGAATGGTTAGTCAATGGTGTACTGGTACTGTAATGGTTAAATAACTATGGCTCTAAATGCATTTCTGTGAACGTGCTTCTTGCAGTGTCAGCACAGTTCTGATTGTGCCTCTATGCATCTGCCTGGAAAGGTGGAGAAAGACGTGTTTATCCTGTGAAGAAGAGAATTTGATAAGCTCAATGCTTTCAGAGATGCTGGTTATTACAAAAATTGTCTGCGTGATGTAGCAGAGTGCTGGCCTGCCAGGGTCTAGTTAGTGAGGTTGACCCGGGATTCTCAACCTGTCAGGTTGAGGGGCTCCAGAAGATTTGCGCAGTTGAGAGTAAACTGGCTTTTCAGTTTCCTCATTTCGTAAAAAATAGTCAGTTTCGGGATCTGGAGCCCGGGATTTCGTAGCGTTCTGGGTGGGAGTGTTGTGACCTACCAGGACTCTGATTGTCCAGCTGGGTGGAGGCCTGTTAAGAGGAGTCAGGACCAGGGTTCTGTGTCACACATTGGGAGACACACACAGGGGAGACAGGCAGTCTTCAGGGGACTAAGATTGCAGGAGGAAGTCTTGGGATTCACATCTGCGAGGAGGCAGGTGTGACTGTGGTCACGCCGCAGCGGATCGCTTACAAGCCAGGAGGGCTACTGATCATTGTAGCCAGGTGGGCTACTGATCGCTTAATAGCCAGGAGGGCTACTGATCAAAATAGCCAGTAGGGCTACTGATCGCTTATGAGCCAGGAGGGCTACTGATCGTTTATGAGCCAGAAGGCTGAGTTTATGATTTCTGGATGTTTATGGTGACAAGCCCTGCGAGGGAAACCCTTTTGAGGGTTATTTTGAACTCTCTTTTTAAATAAACATGGGCTACCATGCCCTCAAACAGAGATCCTGGCTGTCGCAAACTCACTGAAAACGCATCTACCACGAGAGCATGCCACACGTGGTGGAGGTATTGCTTTGGGCACAAAAGGGTGAAATCCCTACTCCACAGTGGGTTTGTGTAATGTTGGCTGGGTGCAGAAGTACAGCCAGGCAAACAGCATTTTCGGAGGAGTGCTTTTGGATACAATCCGGATCCCTGCAAAAAGTGAGGTCAGCTGTTAAGTGAACTGTGTTTGCTGCAGGAGACTTTGCAATCTGTGTGTGCAGGTGAGGAGAACCAGCCTTAAAAAGACAGGGTTCTATCTTGTTTTGGATGGACAGCACAAAAGTGTTGTGAACTGACTGGGAGGATGAAGCAAGAGTGTGAGCCTGCAGATGGTTTTTTGCTTCACTTTGCACTGCCGCACCTAAAGGGGAAGTGCAGGCAGTGCAAAGATAGCACCGACCAAGTGGTTGCCCGTGGTAACGAGAAATTAATTTGTGTCACAGACTTTTGTAATCCCATGTCACCCAAGGACGCGATTGTGGGGTATCTGGAGGACTTTGAATTCTGGGCTGTAGTTGAAGGCTGGCCTAGAAACCACTGGACTGAGTTGGTACAGCCATTTATTATGGACAAGTACAGAAAAATATACAGCAGGATGGTTGCTAACAGAGGTGACTATGACAGCTATAAAGCCACAGTCCTGCATAAAGAACGCTGGAAAAATTCCAAAAGGAGTGAGCAACAGGCCAACCCAAAGCTTGAGAGGAATGCGGTTGCCCCTAGCAACACCGGTGATGTCAGTCCCAGGAGTCACAAGCCAAGGGTTATCACCTACAGAGGATTATGGCAAGCGTAAAGCAACACAGCATCCCGGAAAGAAAAGTCAAGTTTTGGAGAGCCAGCAAAGAGCAGCAGAGAGGATGCCATCTCCCTTAGCAACCAAAGAAAGTCTCCAGATCCCATGCCTGGAATGTGGTAAATTGGGACATGATTGCTTGTCTTGTCCCTGGTTGTGGGGTATAGCGGGAGACACGGTTGAAGAAGAAAATTTGTTGTCTGCAGGCCAAGATTCCTGCACAAATATGATGGCAGTCACCCTAGCAACAGTGAGGAAGTACCTGTTGGGCCTGCAGGGGGTGCTAAGGAGTTCAAAAGGGCTGCTGCAGTTCTATCCCGTGGCCACCAGGGAGATTTGGCAAGTGGAAGTGTGACAGAGGACTGCTTTATGAGACAGCGTACTCAAATGAAGATGTGACCCCTACTAATGCGATGAGTAAGACTGTCTGTAATGAAATGATGGCTGGAACTGCTGATTTCATGCTGAAAAAGACTGGTTTCGAGACTGTTCATGGTGATGTGAGAGTGACCCCAGTTACTAGGGCCTCTGAATATGCTCTTGAGAGTGACTTTTCCCTCTACAGTGGGGAGGCAGGGGCTAAAGTCTAAATTGCACCTGTGCATGCTTCTCAAAAGGGAAATAATGGTGTGTTTAATGTCGGTAAAGTTGGTAGTGGGCTAGGACAGCCTGCAAGAGCTAAAAATGCTCTAAATGCTGATAATGAAAACTTTGTTTCTGTTGAGAAAACCCCAGGTTAAGGTAAAGCAAAAGCTGCAGTTAAAACGGGGCCATTGCCCATAGCAACAGGTGGTCAGACAGCACAGTTTTCCCCAGAGATCTCCAGGAAACTTCATATAATGGAGTCGGAGGTTGCTGGGACAACTGCAATGTCACTCTGGTGGGACAGAGTGGAACTGCACCTTTTACTGGAAAGGTGTTAGTGCAATCTGCTAATACTGAAAGTGTGCAGGTAAATAATGGGTTAATGCAACTTGTGGAAAATGCAAAGATGTGTGAGGTTTATGAAGTGCCACCCGAGCAAGAAGCTGGATGCAGTGTATTGCAACCTGTTGTGTTAAAATCTGTATTGCCAAAATCTAACCTGATTCACAATGACTTGTATAATAAGTCTGCAGCTAAGCCTGTCTGCTTGCATGTGTTTCCTTGTTCAGAAAGTTCGGTGCTGATGAGTACCGATGAAGGGAGCACACATGCAATGGATTGGGAGGGTATGGCTAGGCGGACATTAGCAACCGTGGAAGACAGAAATGTTCAGGAGAAATGTGTTTATTACTATGCTGATAATGTTTACAATAATATTGTTGAGAAGGGTGGTACTGACAAGTGCAGGGTTGCAGGTGCTGTGGAACCTCTTGGTCTGTCCAGATCTCCTTGGACAGATTTAGTGCTACAGAGCAATGCTTGTTGCGATGAGTTAGCCAAGAAAATAATGCGCAATGCTAAATGGAATTTCTGGGGCTAAATGTGTGGTGGATACTGTCTCTGTTGTGCCAGCAGGGGGAACTGCAGGACAGCCTGTAGCTGAAGGTGTGGTGGCTGATGCAGAAGTTAACCCTCAAGAGAAAGAAGGACCAGATAAGGTCGAACACACAGCAGAGATTTTGTCCATGTCTTTAAACAGTAATGTGGACCAGGAGTGTCAGAGAGACATGGTCATTGGTAAATTCACTGTTGCAGAGCCTGAGACATTGGATATAAATACAGCATCTGACAGTGCTCTGGTAGAGCACCAGGCTGTGGTTACCCCCGGCTGGGAGGAGCTTTGGTTAAACAGTGAAACTTCTCAAGTCGCAGCAATTGAGTCTCTTTGCACTCCTAGGATCATGAAAGTCCTCAGAAAGGATTTGGATCGGGAATCAAAAGGCTCGTTTGTAACCAAAGCACTCAAGGAGATGCTTGAATTTTGGATTGTACAGTCATGCAATACTAGGGCGTCTTTTTCACAGTCTGATGGTCTGGTACTGCGGAGTACCACTAGGTGGAGCACTGATTGGCATACTGTACAGACCAAAGCAAAACAAGACAGAACTGGATTATTGCTGTATTTTTTGCTGGTGTTAAAAGTTGCCTCTAGGTTTGATGTTGGATTGCTCCCTGTAAAAGTGATATATGGAAAAGGCTTCAAAAAAATGGAAAAGCTATCAAAAATGTCAGAGTTTTCATATCCTAACAGCCAGGTAGAAAACATTTCTGCTTCTTTGGTCCACGGTGCTGCTGGTCAGCTATTGGTAACGGTAAAGGGCGTGCTGGCTGCACCAGTGCACAAACCAGGTAAGATGGAAGGGCTGAACATGGACCAGGCAAAAGCAGAGATCCTGACTGGCGCTCAGACGGATGTGCAGTCCAATGGTACAGGGAAACTTGGAAGCCAAAAGCAGGGAGCCAGAAAAGCAGGGAGCCAGAAAAAAACCCATTAAGGTGCAGGCTAGGGCGTGCGTGGAAACCCACCAGAAAGAAAGAGTGGGACCACACAGCAATCAACTGGCGCAGAGGTGCCCCACTCGAGAGTGTGGCTGGGTGTGTCCCACCCCCTAGGGGTTCGGAACAAAGGATAAAGATATGTGGCAGAGTGTTGTCTAGTGAGTGAGGATAGCCCGGGATTCTCAACCTGGCAGGTTGAGGGGCTCCAGAGGATTTGTGCAGTTGAGAGTACACTGGCTTTTCAGTTCCCTCATTTCGCAGAAAAAAAAGTCATTTTCAGCATCTGGAGCCCGGGGATTTCTTACCGTTCTGGGTCTGGGTGTTGTGACCTTCCAGGACTCTGATTATGCAGCTGGGTGGAGGCCTGTTAAGAGGAGTCATGACTAGGGTTCTGTGTCACACATTGGGAAACACACACTGGGGAGACAGGCGGTCTCCAGGGGACTAAGATTGCAGGAAGCAGTCTTGGGATCCACATCTGCGAGGAGGCAGGTGTGAGCCGTGGTCACGCCGCAGCAGATCGCTTACAAGCCAGGAGGGCTACTGATCGCTTAATAGCCAGGAGGACTATTGATCGCTTAATAGCCAGGAGAGCTACTGATCGTTACAGCCAGGAGGACTGCTGACCACTTATGAGCCAGGAGGGCTACTGATCGTTTATGAGCCAGGAGGCTGAGTTTATGATTTCTGGATGTTGATGGTGACAAGGGAGGGAAACCCTTTTGAGGGTTATTTTGAACTTTCTTTTTAAATAAACATGGGCTAACATGCCCTCAAACAGAGATCCTGGCTGTCGCAAACTCACTGAAAATGCATCTACCACGAAAGCTAAACACCCCCATGCCACAGTGGAGAAATTGGTTTATGGTGTTTGGAGTGTATAAATGGTGATGCGAGTCTCGTTAAATTAGCCAAACTAACCTTTGCTTCAGTTCCCTAGAAAGCTTCTCCCTAGGTTGACATGTCTTCTTTTGTAAGAAAATAAAGTCTTGAACTATCCTTGGAGAGACCTATACCACATAAAGAGTAGTGAACAACCCCCCCCCCCCCCCAATTTGGTTTGCACCAGAACATCTCGAACTGGGAAAAAGTTCTACCGAACATGTGAACTATTGAAGTCTATAGGACACGAACATGAAAAATCAAAAGTCCTCATTTTAAAGGCTTATATGTAAGTTATTGCCATAAAAAGTGTATGGGGACCTGGGTACTGCCCTGGGGGACATGTATCAATGCAAAAAAAGTTTTTAAAACAATAGTTTTTAAAGGAGCAGTGATTTTAGTGATGCTTAAAGTGAAACAATAAAAATTAAATATTGCTTTAAATATGGTGCTTGGGGGTCCCCTTAGTCTGCCTGTAAAGTTGGGCATCTGTGCGATGTATAGAACAGGCAGCAACAATAATGACATTTCTAAAGGAAAAAATGTAATTTAAACTTGATTGTTGCTGTAATGTATTGCCATCTACCGGCAATACAGATTAAAAAAAAAATGAAAAAAACTAAATTAAAAAAAAAAATGTTGTGGGGTACCCCCAAAATCCATACCAGACCCTTATCCGAGCATGCAGCCTGGCAGGTCAGGATAGGGGGGACGAGCGATCGCCCCCCCTCCTGAACCATACCAGGCCACCTACCCTCAACATGGGGGTGGGTGCTTGGGATTCTGCCCCCCACCCCAAAGCACCTTGTCCCAGTGTTGATGGGGACAAGGGCCTCCTCCCGACAACCCTGGGTTGTGGTTGTTGGGGTCTGTGGGTGGGGGGCTTATCGGAAACTGGAAGCCCCCTTTAACAAGAGGGCCCCCAGATCCTGACCCCCCCCCCTCATGTGAATGGGTATTGGGTGCATCGTACCCCTACCAATTCACCAAAAAAGCGTCAAAAAGTAAAAACCACAAGAGACAGTTTTTGACAAATCCTTTATTAAAAAATAAAAAAATATATTCTTTTTTGTCATCACTTCAATAAAAACCTATTGAAATTTAAAAAAATTAAAAAAGGATCCCGCGATGTAAATCCACCATCAATAACGCCTCCCCACGAACCTGAAAAATAGCATGGTCTTGATCAGAAAAAAAACAATTCTGTCAGCAGATATTGCTGTTGATCCATTCACAAAAGCCAGTCAAATGGTTCACTGATGTGCTATTAAACTTTTGTATCTTTGGAAGATTGTGACATGTTGTTAACTTTTTTGAATGGACTTACTATTGGACGGCTGACAAGGGCAATAGTTTGAGCACCAGTATAACCTTATTCTAGAGATTGGGTGGAAGGGTTGAAAGCAGTACATCTTTATAAACTTAGAAGAGAAGTATGTGCTGTTTTTTCCCCCATTATACTTACCTAGGTGGATGCAACATCGGTCCAATGCTGCATCTGTCTCCCCGGTGCTTCTACACTGAGAACCGAGTGATCGAACATCCCCGATGGCTCAGTTCTCACAGCTCCCCGAGCAGAGAGATGCTGACTGTCAATCAGCAGCTCTCCGCTCTGCTCCCCCACGCTCACTGGAGTATTGAGCAGTGGAGGGGCGGGGGGCAGCCATCTCAGGCTCTCAAAGGCTCGCTGAGAGGTTGAGACAGCTGTCTGACTAGGCACCTGGTGGATTCAGACTCTGAGGTCGGGATGACGTGGCGCCTGGATGGACATCCGTGATGTCAGCAGAGAGCAGACTTCAGTCCGCTCTCTGCTGAAAACAGGTCACAGGAGTGCAAAACTAATTGCACTCCTGTGATCCATAGGAGAAGCCCAGCCAAACGAGCTTTGGCTGGATGCCTCCTTTAATTTTTCGTTGGTTTGGCTGCCGAAAAAATCCCATAGAGGGTAAAAACACAAATTATGTAAATAGGGATGGTGGCAACCTCTCCCAAAACAGAGTTAACAATATAAAATAAAAAAACCTCTACACAGGCTAACCCCCCTTTCAGTCAATAATGGTTGCTGCTGCCAGACTCCTCTACCATACCAACCACTCAGTGTCTGCCACCCCTCTCTTCCAATATTTTTACTGGCTTCCAATTGACCACTGAATTAATTTCACAATACTAACAACAACATACAAAGCCATCTACAACTCTGCCCTGATCTTCATCACCAATCTTGACTCAAAATATCACCCAAACAGACCTCTCCGCTCTTCTGAAGACCTCCTGCTCTTGAGTTTTCATCTCCTCCTCCCATGCTAGTCTCCAGAACTCTTCCAGAGTCTCTCCCATTCTTTGGAACTCTCTACCTTAATGTGTCCGGCTATCTACTACTCTGGCCATCTTCAGGCGATCCCTGAAAACCCATCTCTTTAGGGAAGCCTATCCCCCTTCACCTAAAAACTGAACTTTAATTCTTCCATCAGCTCATCCCTCACAGTTATTGTCTTTTGTACCACTTGCTCCACCCTAAGAGATTATAAGCTCTTATGAGCAGGGCTCCCTTAGCCCATGTATATTGTACTGTACCTGTACTGTCTCCATTATATTGTAAAGCTCTTGGCAAACTGTTGGCACTATATAAAGCCTGAATAAGTATAATAATAATGATAATAATATTTGTTGACCTAGAACAACAGTGGGATTGAATCGATAAGTATATAGGGTAGATATGATTGAAGAGGTGCTGGTGGTGACCAAGAAAAAAGAAGAGGGTTGGTAGCTACTGCAAAACGCTTTGACTTCCAACTATTTTTTGTACTAATTGTACCTTTGTGCAGTCTCTTACAGATGTAACTAATTGCATAGAGAAAATGGCAATAGATATTGCCTGCTATGCTTGATGAAACTGTCATTGTGTTATAAATAACAGAGGGGAGAAATGAGGCCTACAATAACATCATGGGAACATTAGTAGAGCTTTTGGTGTGAACCACCTTTCAATTATTTTTTTGAAACTATACTGATGGGATCCCAGTGAGGTATCTGGGTGGTATGTAGACTGCTTCAGTCAGCTGAGTAACTGCCAAAGAAACCTTGGAATGTGAAAGTAATTCTTGAATGTGAAGATCAAAGTTCCACACTAAAGTATTAGAGTCCAAAATGTGGTTTTATTCAAAACATATAATGGGTGCAACAGCCAGCTCATTCCAGGGAACACACCTCTAGCACGTTTCGGGGGACACATCTCACCTACTTCATTGGGGCTTTTTTATTATAATTATTCATTATGGGAAAACATCATATATTTAGATTAAAAGAAAAGAAAAAGGGCCTTAATCTTGTAATTATTACATATTTGAACATAACCTCATATGCATTTAACAGATATTTAGTAGTAATGTATGTGATACTGGGGAAACGAAAATGGTAGAAGCATTTTTTTAGTGGGTCCAAACTGTGGTTCAAGGCTTGCCAGCCCATCTTTATGAAACCAAAGAGAAAGATAAAGCAGAGTACTTTACATCAATATTTGACGTGCAGGTGTTTCAGTATGACACAGCAAAACAGGTTACAAAAATGCAGAGCCCCCTGGCTCCCTCTTCAGCAGCACCTCTTTTCCCTGGTCCCTCAGACCATCTTACCTAGCTCTCCTGGTTCACTCCACCAATAGTTACAGCACCTTGTTTTTTGGGCTCACTCCCTGGCCTCTGAATAGAGGATCTCCTGGCACCCTAGGCTTTCTTACTCCTCCGAAGCTTACAGATTTCCTCAGTCCCTTAGACTTGCCTAGTTGCCTCTACTCTCCCAGTCTTCCAGACTGTCTTCAGTTGTATATATCCTTTAGAAACTTCAGATTGTGTTATAGATTTTCTCTTCCTGTTCAACACTGCAGTGAAGCCTGGGCACACAGCCAAGACAGCTGATTGGAGGAAAGGCACACACCCCCTCTCCACATTAAGGAAGGAATGTGCACAGCTCTACTCTGACAAGTCAATCTCTCTGCTAATCTATTTATAGCAACCTCCCACGACACAAATTTCGGGCTTCTTTTATCTCCTGTGTCTGAGAACTTGTCAGAAGTTATCAGGCTGATAACAGAGCTACAGAGCAGGAGAAAGCCACGGGACTCAGTGCTTTGAAGAGATATCAGAAAACACTACACGTAGATGTGCCCAGCTCAAATTTCATGAATCGGGTTTACATCCACTTTAAGTCCAGTGGGTAAGGAATATCTCCTCCAACATGCAGTGCTGTGTCCTGAGTAGAGCACCTCTCCTATTGGGAGTATGCCTGTCTCCTGGGTGGAGCACAGAACTTGTCTCCTGACCTTAGCCTTGAGCTTTGACCTGGCCTCACTTGGAACGAGTGTGAACACCTGCACACTCACTCAAGCTGCAGGCCTCCAGTAAGACCTGGACACATGATTGGAGACTTTTTCCCACCCAAATCTCTACAAGGGCTCCAAGCTCCAAAATCCAGACCCGATACAGTTACAAAATTTGGAGAAAACGGAAACCCCAGTTTTCTCTGCACAGACACAATACTCTGGAGGCCCATACTCTGCATTAGTGTGAATCGCGTTTCACTTTTCCCTATATTCACACCTTGGCAGGACCTAGCCTTATCACAGTATAAATTGTGATTTTGTATGTGTATGTGTGGAAAGCTTTACTTTCACTTTAACCACTTGCTTACTGGGCACTTAAACCCCCCTCCTGCCCAGAGCAATTTTTGGCTTTCAGCGCTGTTGCATTTTGAATGAGAATTGCGCGTTCGTGCGACGTTGTACCCAAACAAAATTTATATAATTTTTTCCCACAAATAGAGTTTTCTTTTGGTGGTATTTGATCACCTCTGCATCATTTCTGATCGCCACTATAAACAAACAAAGAGCATGATTTTGAAAAAAGAACAATATTTTTTACTTTTGCTATAATAAATATCCAAAAAAAAAAAAAATGATTCAACAGTTTTGGCCGATATATATTCTTCTACATATTTTTGGTTAAAAAAAACATGCAATCGGCGTATATTGATTGGTTTGCGCAAACGTTATCACGTCTACAAACTATGGGAATTGATTTATGGCTAGAGTTGAGTGAACCCAAACTGTAAAGTTTGGGTCCGTACCGAACTTTGGGGTGTCCGTGACCTGGACCTGAACCCGGACATTTGAAAAAAGTTCAGGTTCGGGTATTTTATCCCGCCTGTTGAATAGCTGCAGGGCAGCCAATCAACAAGCGTTTCACTGATTTGCCCTTAGAAGCCATCACAGCCATGCCTACTAATGGCATGGCTGTGATTGGCCAGTGCATCATGTGACCCAGCCTCTGTATAAGCTGGAGTCACATAGTGCTGCATGTCACATGCTCTCAGGCTAGTGTAGGGAGAAGATGATGCCGGCGCTGTGAGGGACAGATTGCAAATATAATGACATCTCATCCTGCATTACAGAACAATCTGATTCTGGACTAGCTAGAGATTACTACTACTACTGCTTTGAGGGACAGATTGCAGATCTCATCCTGCATTACAGAACGATTTGATTCTGGACTAGGTAAAGATTACTACTATTACTGCTTTGAGGGACAGATTGCAGATCTCATCCTGCATTACAGAACGATCTGATTCTGGACTAGGTAGAGTTTACTACTCCTGCTTTTAGGGACAGATTGCAGATCTAATTACATCTCATCCTGCATTACAGAATGATCTGATACTGGACTAGGTAGAGTCTACTGCTTTGAGGAACAGATTTTTGTTCTAAAATCATCTCCTAGTTCTATAGGGTCAGGTTCCTGCTGTTGCTGTAAGGGACAGATTATTGTTCTAAAATCATCACCTACTGCCATAGGGTCAGGTTCCTGCTGTTGCTGTAAGGGACAGATTATTGTTCTATAATCATCTCCTAGTTCTATAGGGAGAGGTTCCTGCTGTTCCTGTAAGGGACAGATTATTGTTCTATTATCATCTCCTAGTTCTATAGGTAGAGGTTCCTGCTGTGCTGTAAGGGACAGATTATTGTTCTAAAATCGTCTCCTAGTTCTATAGGGAGAGGTTCCTGCTGCTCCTGTAAGAAGTCCTGCAGAATAGACATTTAGACCGGCCTCAAACAGCCATTGGTATTCTTGTTTTTTTGAATATGCCTCAATATTTTGGGGGCTACCCCATTAGAAAAAAAAACAAACAAACAACAAAAAGTGTTGGCTACCTCCTCCTTCACCACCACCACTTCCACCTACACTGCCACGGTCACGGCCTAGTCAACCTCTAGGCTCCTACTCCACATCCACCCCCCCTTCCCATTTTTATTTTTTTTATTTGATTTTAAGTTATTTTCCCTATCCCCATTTTTTGTAGGGCACTTGTCCTACTCTTACCCCCATTTTACTTCCTTTTGCTGCCCTCTAGCACTTTCCAGGACTTTTTTACAGCCATTTTTGTGCCAAAAAGTTTGGGTCCCCATTGACTTCAATGGGGTTCGGGGTTCGGGGTCAAGTTCGGGTCAAGTTCAGTACCAAACCCGAACTTTTTCGCGAAGTTCAGCCGAACCCGAACATTCAGGTGTCCGCTCAACTCTATTTATGGTGTTTTTATTATTTATTTATTTGTTACTAGTAATGGTGGTGATCTGCGATTTTTATCGGGACTGCGATATTGGGGCGGACATGTCGGACATTTTTGACACTTTTTTGGGACCAATGACATTTATACAGCGATCAGAAATGTAAATGTCCACTGATTACTGTATAAATGTCATTGGCAGTGAAGGGGTTAACCTGCAGGGGGCAGTGAAGGGGTTAACTGTATTCCCTGGGTGTGTTCTAACTGTGGGGGGGATGGGGCTGGTCGGGACAGAACAGATCTAACTGATCCCAGTGACAGGGATCAGTAGATCTGTCATGTCCCCTTCAACAGAACGGAGAACCGCCATGTTTACATCGGCGGTTCCCCGTTCTGCAGGTCTAACGGGATCGCGGGTCTCGGGTGGACATCGGGTGGACCACCCAACCCGTGGGCAGCGGGTGCGCGCTGCCCCCGCCTGTGAGTGCGCGCCCGGAGCGCGCACATGGCCAGGACATCCATGGATGTCCACCTGGCAATTCAGATCTGTGCTGGAGCCGTACTTTGGCAATAGCGCGGATCTGAATCGGTTAAATAATTTGAGACCTTCTTGTCTCACACACAATATAAAATAGCATTAGACTGATCAGTACTCAGTCATTCATAGGTAGTTTTGTATTCTCTCAATGAGTCAGAAAAGCAATCTGACGATGTCATGATCTCCGACTCAGTCAATCAGAGAAAGCTTTGTTAGAATTTCATAGAACAAAAAGCTGCCTATAAATGGCTGATCACTGTTCTGCCCAGTACTTATTTGTTCTGGGTGTTAGACAGGAAGGTCTCATCTCACACCTGGAACACAGTGCTGAATAATGTATGTAGTTGAGTCTACATACCATTTATACAGCACACCCAGCAGGTGCATGTGTTTTAGGCAGGTTGCCTATGGGTTATTTAGACAGTGGCTGACCCAGGCTGGGAAGGGATTAATGTTGTACCTGTTCCCGCGATTTTGGGCCCAGCCTATTCGCCCAGTGGTATTAAAAGGGGAAAGGTCGGGGTCCAAGAGTTCCCGCTCATGAGAATGGCATGATTACTGCAGAGGAGGACTGCTGCTCTGCTGGAAAGCACCAGGGGTCCAGAGGTCTACCAGTTCCTGGAGAACACCAAACATGGACTACTACCTTATGGAGGTATGCCTTGGCAGCCGAATAGAGATAGTTAAGGGATACTTTAATGGATTTGTACACATTGGACTGTATTGGCAAAATATTTAGGTAAAAGTTGCATCAACTGTCTTGAGCTGGTCTGAAGTCATTCAAAGGGATGCAGGATGGTTTCTGGCGTATGAAAGAACTGGGATCAGTAAAGCATATGTGGGGTATGAAGTAAAGCCACTTCAAATGGTCTGCTTGACAAGTCAAGCAGGAGGAGTAATGCAGTTGCTATGGATAACCAAGAATTAGCACAAGGTACATTGCAGCCAAATGTGAAGTGTTTTATCTGGCATAGGTGATGTTCCTCCGGTAGCAAGGGAGGGACGGTGATCTGGCCCCCTTCCCATGGGTCAGAGACCCGTATCCTGGCCACATGGTACAGGAAGGAAGACGTTAACAAGTGCATGCATGAGGTCTGCACTAAGCACATGGCAGAACCCCATTCTGTCACGGGGAGTGAGGTGGCTGATGGCCTGTAGTTCCAAATGGGCTGCAAGGTCACCGATGCACAACCTCGTAATTCATTCACAAGCCCTGGGCATGTTTGCAGGATCCTGGCATTGCACCCCGGATCTGCTGATCACAGGTGCAATGCTTTCCAGGCTCGTTAAGGAAAAAATAATAAATGCACATTTTTATCCTGCAAAACTATGTGTATTTATTATTTTTTCCCAGAAGGTGAACATATCTATAAAGTGGAAGTAAAATGATGTTATGAGCTTGTGATGAAATGGTCAAATACATTTTCAATATTTAAAACTATGCACAATTATCATATTAAATAATTATATATTACTTCTAATAAAAAAAGAAAGAATTGTGCGTACCACAATTTCTAATCCCAATAGTCTAAAACATTAATTATAAGACGTGCCATTTAAAAAAATTGCTCAAGGCCCTGTGGTCAGGGAGCCTCGAAAAGGATGGGAAAGGATAAAATGAAGTACCAGAGGTGACTCTACCACTTCAGATCCTATGGAGAAGGAACTTGTGGATGTAAAAGCATCAAGATGGGATCTTCGAAGTTGCTGCTGCTGCGACTGGGAAAGTTCTGGTTGCTACTAAAAAGGCAAAGGTTCTGGATTCAGCTCAAAGGCCCCTTTTCTTTACCGGTGTCTATTGTTCTGCTATTGAGTCTGCAAGTCATGAATCCTATCCCTCTTTCTCTGGAGTTTTGAGTGTAAAATAATAAACTCCCTTTCATTCACACCTGAAAGTGACTGGTGCCCATTTGTTCATATTTCTTACTATTACCTAAGACCCCTTTCACACTGAGGCAGTTTTCAGGTGTTTTAGTGCTAGAAATAGCCTCTAAATCACGCCTGAAAACCTCCTCAAATCTCCTGCCCATTCTTCTCAGTGTAACTCTTCACACTGGGGCAGTGTGCTTGCGGGAGGTTCACAGAACTCTTGCAAGCAGAATCTTTGGGGCGATGCGGAAGCTGTTTATACTGCGCTCCTACACCGCCCCGCCCATTGAAATGAATGGGCACCGCTGCTAAAGCACCAGCACAGCGCTTCGGCAGTGGTGCTAACTGGTGCTTTTAACCCCTTTTTAACCCCCTCTGGGGGGGTTAAAAGCACAGCTCTTCTGACTCAAAAGCAGGGTGCTGCTTTGCCGGTAAACCGCCTCTAAATCGAGCAAGGTTTTACCGCAACCGCTGCCACGCTGCACAGGTATAGCAGTGTGAAAGTGGCCTAAGAGATCTACAACCTGAGGTTAAACTTCAGCACACACAATCTCTGAGGGGTACCACCATGCCTCCTGGATGTCAGGGGAGCTTAATGTGTTTACGTTAAATTGATATGGAATCAGCTGGTATGGACTACTTCTGGAAATTGGTAAAGGAAAAGGTATTGCTATGAACAATGATAAATGGTTTAGTCTCTTATGAAAAACACATTAGCTATTGCCCCTGTCATGCCTGCGGCCTATAAAGGAAAAATAATATCTTCTGGACTTGCAATACCAACACTGTCCACTAGATGCCACTCTAACAAAAGGCTACTGGTGTTCTATGGTTTATTACATACTTCATGTATATCACTAGAACTAGCTTCACTTTCTACAACAAGTTCTTTCATTTCTTTACTGGGACAGACCGCATAGGAGTCAGCTTAGTCTACACTACATGTTTCTGAGTAAATTCCAGATCCTTTTATGGCAGCATCGCTGGTATGCTAAAAGACTTGTTTAACTGAATACCCAGTGGACACAGTTTATGTTCATGTATTTATTATATGTACATTTTATCTGTTTATTTCTAGTTTCACCGCGCATGTGCATCCTATTCTTATGCAACCACCACCTGTTCATTGTAATAAAGATCCAAAGTTACAGACAATCTAGTTATTTTAGGATCCAAGGTTTAAGCTGTATGTTGAGCTACATACACGCCAGGGGCAAAAGTGTAGCGAGAACAGAACAGCCCCTATTATACTTTCATTATAAAACCACATTTTGGACTCTCATACTGTAGCGTGGCGCTTCAATCGATTTTAGCATTAAGAGAATTGGCTTGACCGGGATACATCCAGCTTAAGGCATATCTAAATATTGTATTTCAGGAAGATTTTCTACAGGATTTACACAAAAATTTGTATAACAGGAAGAGACTATATGATAAGAAACTAATAAATCTGTAGCAGTTGTAAGCCTTAAAAGTCATAGAGGGATGTCAATATGACAGCGCACTTAACTAGCTGTCACAGTATTCATTCCCAGTTGTCAATAATCTCCTTTTGTTACGGGATGCAATTATAATCCCGAAAGAGTGAAGTGATCTAAAATGCTCTAAGAAATTGCATTCTCTTTATTAAAGCATGTGTCAAGCAAAAAAAAAAAAAAAAAAAAAAACATGTTCAGTACATCTCTGCCATATATGTTTCTTTTTTTTTCTTTAACCACTTCCTTACCCGGCACTTAACCCCCCCTCCTGCCCAGACCAATTTTTGGCTTTCAGCGCTGTCGCATTTTGAATGACAATTGCGCGGTCGTGCGACGTTGTACCCAAATAAAATTTGCGTCCTTTTTTTCCCACAAATAGAGCTTTCTTTTGGTGGTATTTGATCCCCTCTGCGCCATTTCTGATCGCCGCTATAAACAAAAACTGAGCGACAATTTTGCAAAAAAGAACAATATTTTTTACTTTTTGCTAAAGTACAAATCCATTAAAAAAATTATTCATCAGTTTTGGCCGATATATATTCTTCTACATATTTTTGGTAAAAAAAAAAATCGCAATCGGCGTATATTGATTGGTTTGCGCAAAAGTTATCGCGTCTACAAACTGGGAATTGATTTATGGCGTTTTTATTATTTTTTTTTTTTTTTACTAGTAATGG
>BLSH010424689.1:96888-110014 GCA_018402905.1 Glandirana rugosa
CGGAACCCTAACTCCCGCCAACTCATGAAAGACCTGGTAGTGTCAACTATACGGAGATATGTGTTCCTTATATAAAACTTCACAAATTCAATGAGGATTGTGTGTTATAAAAGAGAAAACTACCATTGAAAATAGAGACCTCTATGTTTAGGTAAGACTGTCCAGTGATCCAAAATAACAGCCATATGTCTGCTAACGACAAGTAAACAAGACCGACACACCCTTTAAACCTTAAAAAAAAAAGGATAAATTTGCGATTACTAAACTTAGATGCTAAGTGCCCGGTAGACCTACTGTCTCGATAACTAAAAGAACTACAATGAACCCGGACCGAACCCGAACGATTTTTGAAATGTCCGGGTCCGGGTCCGTGCCCCGGACACCCGAAAGTTCGGTACGGACCCGAACGTTACAGTCCGGGTTAGCTCAACACTATCCAATACGATCCTCATACTAAACAAAGTAACATCAAGAAAATCAATAGCTCTGTCATCCAGATGGCCCGTGAATCGTAGATTCAAATCATTAGCGTTTAAATAGGAAAAAAAAAATTCCAAATTTCCCACACAGCCAGAACAAATGAACAGCAATCGTCTGTATACCGACAATAAAACCTAGTGACCTGTCAGAATGGATTTGTATCTCCAGAGATAAAAGTTACCATCAAAAGAGAAAATATTGTGTGTTAGGAGTAACTTAAACACTTCAAAATATATTCCTTGTGTATAGAGGCATATCAACTGTGATGGTCCAGAAAGTACTCAACCGCCCTCAATCCCAAGGCATGAGGGATGGAAGAGTACAGACTGGACACATCACATGTGATCCATAAGTCCCCTTCCACCCATTTCATTCGACCACACAAATGCAAAAGATGTTTAGTGTCTCTTAGATAACCAAGTAACCCCTTCACTATCAGTTGCAACTGGCAATCCACCCAAAGGCCCTCTCTTAAGTTCTCATTAAGGGAACCTATCCCTGCTACTGTGGGGCGACCTGTCAAAGGGGAGAGCCCCTTATGAGTTTTAAGAAGATGGTGGAACACAGAAGTGATGGGGATGTCTGGGACAATGGATTCACCCTCCTTTTCAGAAAGGACACCGAGACGGACCCCCTTATTTACCAATTCACTCAAAATATTTTTATATGTGGTTGTGGGGTCACTCCTTAACCTCATATAAGTGTCCTCATCTAACAATTGTCTGATAGCCTTCTGCTGGTAAGAAATGGAATCCTGAATGACAACCAGACCCCCTTTGTCTGAGCTCCTAATAATGATAGAGGAATCCTGACTTTGAGAGCATCCCATTCACTCACAGTAAGATTGTCATTATGAATATAGCCTCTATTACTTGTGCGTGTTGCCAGTCTGGTTAACTCTTTTTTAATGGATCATTGAAAGATGTCTAGAGATTTACCCCTAGAGTTTACAGGGTAGAAATCCGAACATGACCTGAGGGGGGCCTCCACCAGTGGGATGTCCACCACCCCCAGGTCAACAGGGGACTCTCCCCACAGCTCTTCAAGATCCTGTATAGCATAAAGATCCTGAAAACCCATAGATACGGGCTCCTCTAATGTCAAAGATTCATTATGATGACCATGGAGAGCATTCTGAGTGTCCTGAAAGTAATGTTTACGAAGTGTCAGCTTGCGGACAAATTTATTTGTATCCAAAATAGTTTCAAACAGATTAAAATGTCTCACAGGACAAAAATTCTGTCTCTGTGGGAAATTTGGAAAAATTGTTATCCTTTTAAATGCTAATGATTTTAACCTACGAGTCACGTGCCATCTGGATGACAGGTCGATTGATTTTCTTGACATTACTTTGTTTAGTATAGAGGATTTTATTGGGTCCAGACTTTACAGGAAACTGTTATCAGGGAACACCCTTCTCCAGGCAGATTCTGGGCACCCTGGCCATGCCACTCGTGGGATACCGGCTGGTATTTTTTTGAGGTTACGCAGGGTCTGCAGTGAGGAGGGTGATTTTCAACAAGAGAAGAAGAATATCTGTGAAAGATTCATAGCCTGGGGTTATAGACCATCTACTTTAAATAGGGCTCAAGGTATTGCAGAGGCTACACCCAGACAGCACTTAGAAACCTTTCACACCAGGGCCGCCCGAGCATTAGCGGTAAAACACCGCTAATTTGCGGAGCTTTACCGCTCGTTATAGCAGCGGCGGTGTGCTTTTAACCCTCCCAAAAGAGGTTAAACAGGGGTTAAAAGTGGTGGCGCTTCCGAAGTGGTGTTCAGCGCTTCGGGAGCACTGCCCCATTGTTTTCCGCTGCAAAGATGCGGCTTGCAGGACTTTTTTCACTGTCCCGCAAGCGCACCGCCCCAGTGTGAAAGCACTCAGGCTTTTACACGGGGTGTATTGGGATGAGTTTTTCAGGCGCTTTTCAGTCGCTATTTTTAGTACAAATGCGACTAAAAAACATTCTGGTGTGAAAGGGGTCGAATTGACACATAAGAAAATTAGGCCTGGTTTATCTAATACTTTCATCTTTTCTACCCCGTTTAGTATGGAATGCAATAAGATAAGGAGGATTATGCAAAGTCACATACTGATTTTATTTGAAGATGAATGTTATGAAAAATTCCTGGGAGCGCATGCGCGCATTCACCAAGTCGCACGTGTGTGCCTGAGGCTCCGCTCCACTCGGGTCTGTACACACGCTCCCAGCTGACGCCAGACCAGTTGTCACCCGCACATCACAAGGAGACACTCCCAGAGCGAGCAGGATGGTGTACAGAGCCACCCGTACAAAACACAAACAGAAATCCATCCGAGACATGCTGACACAGGCCTCCCTCAAGATGTCTCTGCTGCAGAGGGTGAGTCAGACACTGACCTGGGGACATCTCCTCTCACCCCACACACCGATTTGGCATCCCCTGACCTGCTCAGACAGTTTGAACGAATTCTAACAAAAGCACTCAAACAAACCTCAGATCACATCACTGATAAACTATCCAGAGAAATCAGGGAGCTGGGACAACATACTGCTGAACTAGAACAGAGAGTTGATGAAATAGACATCCCTGCCCACAATCACGCAGATGAGCTAGAAGTTCTTAGGTAGGAGAACTTAACCCTTCAATCACGTCTGGAGGTTTTTATGAGCAGGGCTCGGCGATCAAACCTCCGCAACCCTGGGCTACCTGAATCTATTGTAGACGTCCAATCGACAGTAACAACCCTTTTCCAAGAATTTGCCAGTCGAACATCTGGAAATGGACAGGGTTCACCGGGCCCTAGCCCCATGCCAAGCAGATGGCCCTCACTGCGACATTATAGCACTTCTTTCACTCTAAGGAACAGCTCTTGTACGCGAGCCAAAATAAGGACTCAGTAATATTTCAGGGTCACTCATACCAACTCTTTCAAGATCTGTTCCTGCTCACGACTGCCAAGAGCAGAACCATGAAACCCCATCTTCAAGTTCTGCAACAACACCATATCACCGACAGATGGGGCTTCCCATTCTCAGTCCACTTCTCATACCAGAACCGCAATTACTCCTGTAGTTCGTCTCGACCTTCAAGCAACCCTCTAACACTTGCAGCTTCTACCACCCAGCACACCGGCAGAAGGATCTCGTTGCAAATCAGCCTCCCGTTCGCCCCAGAAGCCCCAGAATGCAGTAAGAGCTCTCAACCAATCTAATACCTACAAATGTGGCTGTTACATGTCCCCAGCTCCGCAACATTTGGACTCCATAGACTGACCTCCATCGACCAAGATCTTAGGTCCCCCCCCCTATTTTTTTCTTTTACAGTTCTTGACATTCTGCAGCCCACACGGCACCTTGGATGGAAGCCCTAGTTCCTTGAAATTGACTACCCCATTGATAAGTGAGCAGGATTTCCCCTTCACTCACTAGTTGGCCAATACCCTCTATCCCTGGACTGACCCTAGTTTTATCTATCTTCATATTTCAGAATGTATTGCATATGGAGCTAGATCTGATATTGTACTTATGCACTTCCCTTCCCTTACCTTCCTCACTCCTAGGCCAATGTTCTTTATCTGTATGACAACTATGTTCCCTTGGAGCTCCCACACTATTAGGCATCCTATGCCCATGTGTACAAGGACTCATCTGACTCTCTTCAACTAGGCTACTCAGAAAGGCTTTAAGGGCCCATGATAGGCCATTGAGTTCATCATACTCCACCCCTTACAATGACTCACTATACTAAGTCTCATTAACCTAGAACATAACAACTGTCAGATTCAAACCTAGGCACACAGTGTATCCCTGCTCCCATCTGGGTAACTGTAGTCCCTAGTGATGAACTTCCACACCCCTGCTTTGAATGTTCTATCCTTGAAAGTTACGCCTGATCATATTGTAATGTTTTTTAAGCAGCAGTTAGGATGCAGTTTATATTGTTTCTGTTACAGTGTTACAAAGCCATTATTTTGTCTCTGGGTTTCGATATAACCTTTTTATGCTAACTCTATGACCTCAGGGGCTCGGCACTCTCCCCCACCCCTATCCCCACCCTCCCTCCCTGTTAGCCCTAACTTACTGAACCCCTGACGTCTACTCGATACCGGCTGACGCTACACTCATTTTGCCCACCCTGTGGGCGCCGGATACATTTTTCTCAGTTGGGTTGTTATTACCCCAGTGGTGGTCCCTGCATTTCACCACCACATCCATGGCCCCTTTGTGGGAAACACTTTATGGACTGTTTTTTGTCCCCCTGACTTGTGAACTCCCGTTCATTATGGGGACCCACTCTTCCACATCAACAGCTAGTTTTCGCTTGTGGTTCGCACAGTTGACCCTTTTTCTTTTTCATCTTCTTACTCTTCTCTACTCCTTTTCTTTTTTATCCTTTCCTTTCTTCCCCTTCCCCCAGAAAGAGAAGGTGGAGGAAGATCGGAGGAAGAAAGAAGAATAAGCGGGGGAAGAAGAAGACATTTTTAATAAAGGACTTGTCAAAAACTGCCTACTGGTTTTTGTAACACTACACTCCTTTTTTGGTGAATGGGTAGGGGTACAATGTAACCCATACTCATTCACTTAGGGGGCCAGGATCTGGGACCCTCCTTGTTAAAGGGGGCTTCAAGATTCCGATAAGCCCCCCGCCGGCAGACCCTGACAACCATGGACCAGGGTTGTCGGGAAGAGGCCCTTGTCCGCATCAACATGGTGATAAGGTGATTTGGGGGACCCCAAAGCACCCTCCCCATGTTGAGGGCATGTGGCCTGGTATGTTTCAGGAGGGGGGGTGCTCGCTCGTCCCCTTCATCCTGACCTGCCAGGCCCCATGCTTGGATAAGGGTCTGGTACGGATTTTGGGGGGCCCCACGCCATTTTTTTAAAAATATTTGGCCTGGGGTTCCCCTTAAAATCCATACTAGACCTGAAGGGCCAGGTATGGATTTTGGGGGGGACCCTATGCCATTTTTTTCCTAATTCTGTCATAGGTTCCCCTTAACCACTTGAATACATTGTGTTATATATACTACACTGACTGCACCATATAGTCTGAACTGTATTATATATACAGTACTACGGGGACTGCACTCTATAAAATTGTAATGACATGCCCCTGTTAAACAGCTGCAGAAAATCTGGGCCTTAGGTGTTGGTGGTGGCAGAACACTGTAACCCCTCACAGTACTCTTGTTGAGTGCAGAAATGGGCCCTGCTGTTGAAAATTATTTTAAAAATTGGAGTGACATGGCCCTGTTAAACAGGTGTAGAAAAATTGGGCCTTGGGTGTTGGTGGTGGCAGAACACTGTAACCCCTCACAGTTATTCTTGTTGGGTGCAGGAATGGGCCCGGCTATTAGAAATGATTTCAAAAATTGTAATGACATGCCCCTGTTAAACCGGTGCAGAAAATTTGGGCCTTGGGTGTTGTTGGTGCCCTAAACCCAAAATATTGTTTGAAGCTAGCATCATCAGGATTCAGGAGGAATAGCATTGGCAGCATAGGCAGTCTTCAAGGGATCCCAGATACCTAGCAAATTCAGGGGCTTGATAGCTGCTGATCCAGGACTGATTCATTTTGATAAATGTGAGCTTATCAATGGAGACTGTGGATAGGTGCACTTTTTGATCCGTTACAAAGCCTCCAGCAGCACTGAATGTCCATTCAGAAAGCACCCTGGATGCAGGACAGGCCAGTAGTTCAATTTCATTTTGAGCAAGTTCTGGCCAGTGGTCCATCCTCAAGATCCAGTAACTCAGTGGATCCTCAGTTGGAAAGGTCTCAAGGTCTGCTCTTGCCCCTAGATATTACTGCACCATATAATGCAGACGCTGACGATGGTTGCTTGAACCTATCAGCCCTGGGTGTTAAGGACTGAAGAATTATTTAAAGGCATCGGTCAGCCAGCCACCTTCTCCACCACCCTTCCTCTGACCGAATGAAGCACCAGGAAATGGTAACCTCCCAGGGTCTGGAAAGATGTTGCACAAACTTTTCTTCAAGGTATCCTGAAGATGTTTCATCCTCTGCTCCCTCTGCGAAAGCAGGATAAGCTCTGCAAATTTACCCTTGTAACGTGGATCAAGAAGGGTTGCCAGCCAGTGATGATCCTTCTCCTTGATACCACAAACCCTCAAGTCTTTTCTCATGCTTTGAAGAATCAGGAAGGCCATGCAGCATAAGTTTGAGGAGTCTTGAGAGTCTTCTGGGTCACTGAGGATGACATTGTCAGGTACTACCTCCTCCCAGCCACGTACAACTCCTTGGATTTCTGGTAACTGAAAACCATCCCTTGAAGACTGCTGCGTGTTATCCTCTACATCCATGCTGATCCAATCCTCCTCCTACTGTTCTTCCTGTGTGTTTGGTGGCCCTGCAGGAATGCTATCTGCATAAAGGGGGCATTGAGAGGAAAGGAAGTCATCCTCTTTCTCACGCTGTTCTGCCTCAAGTGCCCTGTCCATGATTCCACGAAGCATGTGCTCCAGCATGAAGACTAGAGGGACAGTGTCACTGATGCATGCATTATTGCTGCTTGCCATCTTTGTGGCCTCCTCAAATAGTGACAGGACAGTGCATGCATCCTTGATTAGTAGCCACTGGCGTGGAAAAAAGAAGCCAAGCTCCCCTGAGCCTTTCCTGTACCATACTCGCACAGGTACTCATTGATGGTCCTCTGCTGTGCATGCAGCAGCTGCAGCATTGCCAATGTTGAGTTCCACCTGGTGGGCATGTCACAAATGAGTCGGTTGGCGTACAGATTGAATGCCCGCTGAATGTCAGCCAGCCAAGCACTGGCACTGTTTGACCGCCGGAAATTACCACAGACTTTTCTGGTCTGCCTCAGAATATCTGGTAAGCCTGGGTACCTGGTCAAGAAATGCTGCACCACCAAATTCAAGACGTGTGCCAAGCATGGAACATGTGTCAAGTGTCATTGTTGGAGGGCAGAGAGAAGGTTGGTGCCACCTCTGAGCCTGCCCCCACAGAGCTTACAGAATCTCTGCCCCGTGTGGTTTCCTAGACAGACCAACTGACGCACCGTATGGCATCTTTTAGCCTGACTGTTTGCATAGCCCTTTGAATGCTTAGGAAGCACTGCTGGTACAGAGGACACTTCTGCAGTACAGGCCAAAGAGGAAGAAAACGAGGAGGGGGTAGAGGAAGCAGATGTGGCAGAGTCACCGCCATTTTTTTGGAGGCGTGGTGGCAGAACTAGCTCCCAACACTGAACCCTGTCCTGCATCCTTCACAGCTGCCAGCAGAGTTACCCAGTGCAACATGAAGGAAAGGTAATGTCCCTGACCATGCCTGCTGGACCATAAGTCAGTGGTAATATGAACCTTGTTGCTGACCGCCCTGTCCAAGGAGGCCAAAACAATGCCTTCCACACGAGAGCTGGAATGGCCTTACGTGATAAGAAATGTTTTTTGGAACCTGCCGCAGAGTCTACCAGTTGAAAAGGCAGCAGTTGTAGTGCTAGCAATTTGGCCAAGCTAGCATTTAGACACTGAGCATGTGGATAACTGGGACAGTATTTTTTTTTATGGTTCAGCAACTGGGATAGGGAAATTTGCCTGTTGAAATCAACTGGTGGTGTACTGCTAGCAAATTGACTTGTGGCACCCATAGCTATACCTTCATTCCTCTCAGTGCAGGCTTTTGAGCAAACTGGAGGTATAGTAAGGGTTGAGGTCACAGATGAGGAGCAGATTTGAAATGCCGTTGCCAATGGACTGCATGGCAGGTCATATGTTTTGTCAAGCATGTGGTGCCCAAGCAGCTGCTGTTCTGGCCGCACTTGATCTGCTTCAGACATAGCTTGCAAACAGCAACGGTGCAATCTACCGAACAAGTGTTGAAAAAAGCCCACACCAATGAACTGTTGGAAGTCATCGGGGAGTCAGCAGCGCCCTGCATCTGTGGAGCTCCGTGGTGTGATGAAATAGGGTGGCTGCCCTTAAGCTGGCCCCTGGAGGACATCCTGCCCCAATGGAGTTATGCCTCCTCCTCCCTTTCCTCCTCTCTTCTCTCAGGCACCCAAGTACAGTCAGTGTCCTCATCATCCCTTCCCTCCTCATCACTGGAACAAACTTGGCAATATGCTGCAGCTGGGAGAACATGACTGCTAGTTTCTTGTACTTCTGTGGCACCCCCTCCCTCTAGACTCACATTACTCCCTTCCTCAACCTGGGAACCAACATCGGAGCCTTCAAATTGCTGCGCATCCTCCATCAACACGTAACTGACACTATGGCCGAATGATTCTGGTGACTCCTCCGTGCATGATGGTGGAGCTATGGAAGTAGTAACTGTGGACGAGGATCCGGTGGAATAGGCCGCTTTGGCAGCTGTGTTGGAAGGCAAACTAATATGAGCCTGGGTGGCAGAGGATGATGAGGATGAGGACGGCTTAGTTATCCACTCCACCAACTCTTATGCATGTTGTGGCTCAATAACATGGCCAACAGCACGCCTGCAGTGGATGCACCATGTCCGCCACCAGGGATGGGCGAACGGTTCAGCCTGAGCATAAGTCATCATAACTTTATCCAATCATGGCTCATTCCCGTCCCACAGTATAAAAGTATTCTTTCAATGGCAGCCATTTTCAGTGTGATTTCAGCTGGAGAGAGATAGAACAGGGCTCTGTTCAGTGCTATTAGTTAGTTACTGTGCTATGTTGTGCTATTGTGCTTCAATTGTCAGGGTAGATAATTAGTTTAATGTTAGTCTAGGGATAGTGTGAGTGTAGTGAGGAGGACCATCATTCAGCTTTACAAAGTGTGCAGCTAGAGTAGGGACAGCTCAGATAGCTTCAGTGTAGTGTAGTGAGACTATGTCAATCATACATACGTTAGTGTATATGTAGAGTATGGACAGCTATCACTCACTTCTATTCAAAGTCAAAGTGACACCAGAATTTTATCTAAAAAATCTTTAATCTTGTTCCCAGTGCACTACATTGTGGCCTCATCATACACACTGGCTCTCCAGCTGTTGCTGAGCAAAATAAAGGCAGCTTGCAGGGAAAATGTCTTTTTTTGGGCTTTATAAATGCAATTATTGCTGCAGCAGATTCTAGACATGGTACAGATTTGCCACTTTACAGGTAGACTAAGGAAACCCCCAGGCACTATATTGGAAGGAATTTTTCATTTTTATGCTTTCACTTTAACAATCAAAAAAATCACTACTCCTTTAAAACTGACGTTTTTCACAAACTTTTTTTTCATTGATATATGTCCCCCAGGCAGGACCTGGCCCCCTATAACCATTGTATGCCCAATTACTTGCATATAAGCCTTCAAAATGGGTACTTTTGATTTTTGAAGTTTGGGTCCCATTGACTTTAATGGGGTTCGTTATTTGGATCTGAACTTTCGCGGTGTTCAAAAGTTCTGGTGTGAACTGAACAGGGGTCCATTCAGCCCATCCCTATCTGCCACCACCAGTTTTCACTGCATACACAGAGGCTACTTGCCCTCTTTTAGTGGCCTGGGAGCGTCTGTGTCTCCTTGGAGGGCTTCTGGACACGATGGGGATTCTTTTTAACACCGCACTACACTGTATTATATACTGTACACCGCCGAATGCACTGTATATATAGTCTACACTGATTGCACTGTATATATATATATATAGAAAAGTTTCAGACAAGGATCGTTGCACTTAAAATTTATTTAGCAGTCCATCAGTACTATTATAAGGCATTACAAGTCATATCCCTGGGATGATGCTTTAGCCTGAGGAAGGGCGTTCTGCACTTTGCCCGAAAGCTTGCTATGAATGCTATAAAGACAGGGGGTGATTGGGGAAATATTTTGGGACTTTACTGGTACCGTAAAGAAAACCACCGTAAGTGTAAAGTATGTAGAAAAATACAAATTTTATTCATTTATATTAAAAGGTCCATAAAAACAATTTCCAATACGTTTCTAACCCTTTTGAGTTTCTGCATGATAATGGGCCGGGCTGACTATGGTACTGCTTATGATAGCCAGTCTTCTAGTACCCTACAGTGGCCTCCCTATGTAATAACAACTGGTACTTGGATTAGTATCTCCAAATCTATTGGCATAACCCAGAAGTACATTTATCATACAATTAGGCCCTTTCCGAACCCCAAGGGGGCATATAGTTCACATAGCCGGTGCCCAGAGTCATGCAGTGAAGCTCAATCTTTACATGTTTTGCGTTCTATGTGTCAACGCTTCCTCAGAAGATAAAGTGGTATAGAAACCGGATCTTCAAGAAATCTGTAATACATGTAGTTACAATTTAAATATCACATAATAACATATATTCAGATATCATAAGACATTTTGTAATGAAAACTCACTCAAAATACACTGCCCAGGAGGGTGCACCAGCTCCGCAATCCTTGGCCTTATGTCCACTTTCTGGCAACAGATGTGGGGACGTACTATCCACCAAATATGTTCTATAAATAAAAAACCCAAAGAGAAATAGTAAAATGTATATATATTCAGCCTGCGGCGTCCCCAACAGGGATCCACCCATATAAGTATAGAGGGGAGTAAACTCACCCTAAGTAGTGTAAGGAAATATACCCAGAAGCACTGCCTAGTGCATTTAAAACTCTACCTGAGAAAAACAGTTGAATTGGATGTGGATCCCCATCCGGAAGCGGGGAAAGTTGAGATGTAGCCCCTTAACGTCCGTTATGCCGGTTGCTAAGTGTGCCAAGATCCCTGTAATAAGGCATGATACGGGATGCTAATCCTTAATCATTATGGGCAGTAACCCTCCCATGGAGGTAACCAAGGTAAAGCATGGGGTTGGGGGACGGACTGTACCACCAGGGTTCCCCATCCATCCAACCCCTATGTGGCAACAAAGTACTTACAGCGTTGTGTTGTTGGGCTCGATAGCTGCTGTTAATGCGGGCGTGCTTCCGACACGAGCGTGTACGCCGCTCGACTGTCCGTGCACCTTGAAGTACGTCCCGACCGTGACGTCAGTGGAGGAGGGGACCGCCTCCCTCCCCCACAATGATGCCCTATGGCCCGGCGAATAGCTCCGTCTCCTGCCGCCCATGTTTGTCCCCGATCCGTCTAATGGGAGACAGTGGGGACTGGTCATGAGCGGCGCTTTCTGCCGCACATCTGCATATCCTACACACATCCCTCCCCTAACTCCAGCCAGGAACTGAGAGTAGGGCATGGCGAGGAACAATGCCATCTAGTGGACGGCCAGGGGTAGGAGCCTAAGTGAGCACAATCCCACACAATGTATTCCTATTAGATCGATCAAATGTAGTATCCTGCATCATAAAATCAAATATAGATACATCTACAAATAATGTTAACAAAATTCCTACAAGTGTGCTTACAGATCCTATGTGTGATTTAGACTACGATAGAGCATATAATTCACAGGAAAGGTTTGTATGACCATGAGCATATAATTCACAGGAAAGGTTTGTATGAACAGATCTCGTTAAGGCCTGTGGGATGAGTGGGGTCTAGGCATTCTATCCACAAGGTTTCTTTTTGTAGTATTTTTTTGTCCCAATTTCCTCCCCTTGGATCCTGTGGGACTACCTCTAGTACTATAAAAGTAACCCAGCCCACGTCAAAACCGTGATACAGATCTAGGTGAAGACTTACTGGGGTAACCATTTTTTCTCCTGAGGAATAATAAATGTGATCATGTATCCTCTTTCTAAAGGGTCTTATGGTTTTTCCCCACGTAGAATGCGCTACATCCACACCTCATGAGGTATATAACCCCCTGTGTGTCGCAGTCCGCATGGAAGCGGGGGGGCGAAATGTCTCGCCATTTGGAAGCCAGAAATTGGTACCCTGATTGACCCAGGGACACATGTCACATTTCCCGCATTTATATACGCCACTAAGTAACTGTCTATTGTCCTGCCTAGCTACATAATGGCTGGCCGTGAGGTGGTTACGGATCGAGGGTGCTCTCCGAAAAACCATCTCCGGGGCTTGTTTAACATATTTCGAGACCTGGGGATCCTGCTGGAGAATATGCCAGTGTTTCCCCAGAATTCCCCTCAGTTCCTGATGCTGTATTGAGAACTGTGTTATAAACTTAACGGTTTGATGTTGTGGGCGTGTGTTTGGTTTATATAGCAGGGACTGTCGGTCCTGCTCTAAGGCTTTATTATATGCTTTCCGCAGAAGGGTCCTGCTATACCCTCGACGCAAGAGTCTTAGGCGCAAGTTGGCTGCTTGTTTATGAAAGTCCTCCATTCGTGTACAATTCCGTCTCAGCCGTACATATTGTGCATAGGGGATACGTCAAGAGTCACCAGAATAGCTCCCGAAGGGATCTGGTGGCTCTCGACGTGTTTGAGCAGGTCCAAGGTGTCCCTCACGTAGGAGGGTAAACTGACGACGTGCTTCATAAGAAGAAATAACAAATTGAAGGGATTGTTGGGGACTTATATTGGTATACCATTCATTGTTTGACAGTATCTGTTCACACATTCGTTCATAATTGGAGGACGTCATCAGTACTATATTCCCTCCCTTGTCGGGCGCCTTGATGACTACGTCGGTCTTCTGTTTAAGGGACTGTAGGCCCTTTTTCTGAAGGGGTGTAAGATTTTGTCTAGTGTTTTGGTTAAACTGAGAACCCTTAATTTCACTAGTAACTGCAGTAAGAAAGGCCCATA